>PVJL010007047.1:0-83360 GCA_004026885.1 Lyroderma lyra | reverse complement strand
TTTTTTTCCCTTTATTTTTTAGAAATGAGATGATGCTTTTCACACTCTCACTTATTTTTCATTCACAAATGCTTTTTTCGTGGGCATTCTTTCTTGTAGCCATGTGTAGATTCATCCCAGGCTTTTTAGTGGCTATATAATATTTCACAGAATGATCTACTGAAATTTGATAAGTTCGTCATCCATTATTTTGTTATTACAAGAATGCTGCAACACATATTTTTCTATCATGTACTCAAGTGTGTATTTCTGTAGTGGATACCTAGATTTGGATTTGCTTGGTGAAGGATTGCACATAGAAAATTTTGCTGTATTTTAAAGGTTAACCTTTTCTTCAAGACTTGCAACAGTATTTAACCATAATCAAATTCTGATTTGAAAATAAACTATTTAAAAGGAGGGATGGATTCCTTCCCCGAGGACGCAGCGAGACAATACAATTCAGGGAGGGTTTTGTTTGTTTGTTTTGTTTTCCCTGTCATGTTTTAACCTGAATTTTATATGATATCTGGGACATTTGAGAGGAAGTATTACTCAGTCTTTCTGTTGCTTTAAAAAAGAAACCTATGTTCTGATTGGCAGTGTCTCCTTGAAAATGCTGTTATTTCATTGGATGTTGATATTCCTTATGATGAGCTATAATGTTTTTAGTTAAATTCTATTCTGTACAGTATGGTATAGAGTGGAACGGAAACTATTCTATGAGATAATTTACCTTAAAAGAAATATATGAGGGTGACTCCATCAATAAAAATAGAAACCCTAAATTGTCATTTTTCTTACATATTCCAAGTTCTTTTCTTGAAATATGTAAGAACCTTGAAAACAGTTGTAACTGTGCCTTATTGAATAAAACTTATAGATGAACTTCACAATTTTTTTCCCAAAGGATAATTTAATTGAGGCTATAAACCTTGCTTTTAGATTATAAGAATAGGTTTCTAAAGTTTTGTGTTGAGGGCCTTTCATGGTACTACCTTGCAATTAGGTGTTAAGTTAGTGCTTTTTTAAGGTAATATCTCTGTCTCACTCAAGTTCCTTCAGCTACATCTTTGAGTCCAACTCATTCCAACTACAGAGGGTGCACAGAAATTGTATACACATTTTAAGAAAGGAAGAAACTGTATTAAGATGGTAATACTCACTATATACTGATAACAAAAGATGAATATAAGTCATGTTTGACTTCTGCAATTACAAGAGGTGCTCAGAGTAGTGACCATCAGCGTCCAGACACATCTGATCAGGGCGAACTGCTTGAGCAACGTGTCCACTATGTATTGTGGGGCATGCTGTTTCAGTTTCTTCCTGAAGTACCGCCAGTGTAGCCGGTTTTCTATGGTACACCATGTCCTTTAAGGTCCCCCATAGGTAGAAGTCAAGGGGTGTTAGGTCAGGAGAACATGGGGAAACTCAAACAATGTTCTCAAATTTCAAATACCAGTTCAAAAAGGTCTTGTGCTCTTCAAACGACAACTGTGCTTCTGCCATTGTCTTTGTCCTGCCTGTCACATGGTGATGCTAGCATTCATTTGATTAATGCCATCTTTTGAGCGAACATCGTACTACACATTGCTACCGTAATTCCATTCATTGCTTAAAATGTATATATATATTTTTGGCACCTCTGGTCTTTTTACTGATAAAATCAAATCACTATTTTGAGAAATATCTTACAGATTTCAAATTCATATATAAAAGAAAAATGGGCTCACAGTCTTTATTGCTGTGGAATTTGTACTAAGCATCTGCAAACTTAATAGTCAACCCATGTTTGGCTAAATGTGATATTGGAAGATGGCTATTTGTGTTTTATATAGAACTTTAATATAATTTATTTTGGCTTCAGAAATTGACTTTGTTTTATTCTAAGATTTCATATCTCTCTTCAGATTTGTAAGTGTTTATTTGCTAATCTTTTTATCTATAAGACATTATACTTCTGAGATGATAGTAACTTATTTTAAAGATTATTTTGTTTATTCTCTTTTTTACAGAAAACAAGCCTCATTATGGGTACAAGGAGACATTTTCCGATCCAAACTGAAAAACAGACCATCCAGTGAAGGAAGTATTAATAAAATTCTTTCTAGCTTGGATGATATGTCTATTGGTGGAAACTTATCAAAAATACAAAATGTGGAAAGATTTGGAGAGGTGAGTTTTTCCCAGGAAGATTTTCATGTCTCTTTGAGACTCGTATTCTACATTTCTTTGTTTCCCAGTTGAACACGTATAACATAGTCACGTCTCTTTTCTGAGATGCTGAGAATACCAAAACTTCAGGTGTGGCGTCATCCACTTATGAAGAATCAGAGCAAAGAAAGCAATTATCCTTAAAAGGAAGAAAGCTGTAGTTTAAGGAGCACAGTTATAAAGGAGACTACTTTGGTTTGGAGGATATTTACAAAAAGGAAATCAAAAAGCAAACTTTTTATTTGAAAATGGAAATAGATATCAAGAAGAAAATTTTTCATGTGACAATTGAAATAGTACACATTAAAAGTGGTACCCTGAAAGCCTCAAATTCATAGTGATTTCTATAGAGGCTCCATCGCAAGCAAACCACTTTAAACAGTTGACATACATTGCCTGATTTAATATTTATTACTACCTGGTGGCTCAGGCAATATTATCTCTATTTAATAGTAAAGAAATCAATACCAGAGAAGTTCTAACCTCTGGGTTAGAAACATGATTCAGTCCATGTCTTTTTGATTCCAAACCCATGTTTTTTCTATTACACCCCACTACCTCTGAATAAAAATGGAAGTGACTTTTTTAAGAATTAAGGTCAGGGGCATTTTTAGAAATAGAAGCAACCATGCAATCATTTGTTCTAGTTGCCCTCTTGTGCAAATCAGAAACAGGATCCCACAAAATTTGTGACTTGCCCAGCACAGAATTGTTCAGTAGTGGGACCACCTTGAGAAATGGGAATCTAACTCCTAGTTTAGCTCTTCCTACCAGAGTATGCCTTAGGTCAAGCTAAGCCCCTGGTTTATATTTATATTTTTATGTCTCTAAAGGAGCAAAAAACAAGCCAAAAAAAAGTTAAACAGTGTAGATTTATATTCTATTAGGCAGAGACCCATTAGATGTGGACAGGGGCCTTGAAGAAAATAGAGTGGCTCAGGCTTAGCTCTTAAGGAACCCAAATGGAAGAAGGAATGAATCGTAGCATGCTGAGGTCAACAACTGGCATCTCAAACGGGTCCCTTTCACCAAGAAAGATAACGAGAGTGATTGGAGATAGGGGGAAGGAATTTTCTTTGAGGACAAAGGATGGGGACTGCTGAAAGAACCAATTTTTCCATCCCGTGGTGTGTTTTGCAGGACAGCCACTGCTGAAGTAACTGGGTTTACTTGTTTGGGTCATCTGTCCTGACACAGTGTAAATCTTAGCTGAGGTCATGTTGATGTTCGGGGCCTTTGTTGACTTTTTCTTGTCTTTGTGTTGTAGTCTGGCCTATTCAAAGCAAACAAAAAGGATTTGAACTGACAATTTTAATGTGCTGATAGAACCAAGTAAGAATGTGTTTCCTGCCCTGGTCAGCATTTCCTTTCCAGGTTGAGTTCAAGTAAATAGAACTTTGAGTTATGACCTCTGAAAAGACTCACATAAAATTTATACATCTATCTGAGAAACATATGTATCTTGTAGGAGCATAATGCCTTTCTATATCATAATATGTATTAAGTTAACATCCGGTAATTAGGACATTTCATTTGCATGCTTTTTTTAGATCCCAGTTTGATTGAAATTTAAGTCAGTTTGAAATGTGAGCATATATTCAAACATTGGGCTGTTTCACCACCTCCTCCCAATTTCCCATGCCCCTCAAATTAATGACTTTAATTTTAGCCATTCAGAAGTCTATTATTTCTGAAGTAAGAGGGCAGAAATGAAAGAATTCAGAAATACTAGAGAATGATGGTGTCGTTAAGATTTTAGACATGTTTATTTATTTATTTATTTATTTATTTATTTATTTATTTGGTATGTGGGTAGCTCCCTGGCTGGGAATCAAACCCAGGCTGCAGCACCGACAGCGCCAGCGCCGAAGCCTTAAGCCACTACACCATCAGGGAACTCCCATTTAGACATGTTTAAAGTGACATGCACATGGATTTGGGGCCACTTTAGAGTTGGACGATGCCTTGTGCAAGTAACTCTTCCAAGCCTTATTCTTGCTGTGCTTACCTGGTGCTACCTTCTAGAACATTACATGAATCCGGGAGTTAGTTGACTCAAATGTGCAAGTAATAGGGTTAGTGGTATCTTTATCATTCTTGTAAGTTCCACGTGGGAAAATAAGTAAAGAATGCTGCAGGATTTTAGTGTGTTTCAAGTGCCTTACCAGTATTTAAGATAGAAGCCCATGGAAATCCTGGATTTATTTAGTTTGTACATAAAGAAACTGCAAAACAGGCAATATTCTTCTAGAGGTTGCGTTTTTTTCTTCTAAAGTCAAATCAGATTCAAAACAGAAATACTAAATTATTTTCTGATTTCTCGGCCTACAGAAATTTTCCTGTGATGGGTTATTAGGAAGCTCTGTAATTACTGATTCGGAGAGTTTGAATATACAGTTTTTTAATGCTTAGGAGGCGGGTAAAAGAAAATAACCAAATGTGTCAACCAGAGTGGTTCACGCCATAGTAATGGACGAGGCTGTGACTTTAATGAATTCTCTTTGCCCGCTTAGAGGTATGGAAAATCTTTTAGAAATAGAAGCTTTACGTTTATGGAGCCTGGTTCAGTGCTGGTTAGGCACTGCAAAATATACTGCTGAGTTCATGTAAATCGAGATCACATGAACAAGGATGCAGATTTTAATCACATCATTGAGATACTGAGATTTATAAAATCCTTTGCTCTTTTACATCAAATGCTCATGAGCAGGGTGTATCTTAGAGAAAAATCTGTGAGATAAAAGTGAAACCTCTGAGGCCCTGCTTTTCAGCACCTTTTCCCACTCTTAAGACCACTAAAGGCAGCCAGCTGCAATCTGAATGCCACTGGGATGCACCAGAGGCCATTAGGGGAGTGGCAGTGCGCAGTGTCACGCGTGGGGCGACCACTCTTGCTGTGGTATGCAGTGTCATGCGTGGGGTGACCACTCTGGCTGTGGTGCGGAAGGGGTGCTGGAGTCTGTGTGCAGCTCCGGGTGGGAGGCCAGGGAGCTGGTGGTGGAGGGGCAGGCCAGGTGATAAAGGTCTGCACTGGTGGCAGCGAGGAGGGAGAGAAGGCCCTAACTTTTTTTGATTAGAAGCAACTTACAGGAGATGCTCAGTTCACCGGCACCCATGGGGATTGGTAGATGTCGGATCAATGAAGTAGACTCTCTGTTAACTGGAACTTGAGAATGTCAGTTGCTTACATTCCGGTTAACGGAGAGTCCACTGTATTATGAAGATGACGTCTGTGCCTTTTCCCAACTTTTACGTCTCGCAAATTCAATGTCTAAGAGCCAAAAAGAATTTTAGAGATGACCCAGCCACCCTCCCTAGCCAAATCCTTTAAACCTGCTAAAAATTCCTTTTCTATCGTTTTCTTCCAATCCTTTAACTTCTATTTTTACTCATTTCTATTTCAAACTCTCCTTTTATATCTTGGTTTCCATTATAACTCTTCTATCTTTATTCCCTAGTGTGCTATATTTTATCTAATAGATCTTTCCTTAATAGCCTCCCCGGTAGCCTACTCTGTCACCATCTTAGTAATGTATTGGTCAGTAATTACTTTATCCACCTGAAATCTATGGACACAATTAAATGTATTTGGTTTTTCATCTTGTCTGTCTATAGAGGATAACTGGTGGAATAAAATAAATCTTCATACTTCATGCTAGTATTTCTTCTTTACAAGACCTGATCTGTAAATAAGTATGTCTTTAGCCATGGCCCTTGATGTGTTTTAGTTTGCTGTCATTTTCCTGCTTTTACATAGCACGGGCTGGGAACCGAAAGAAAGAGCACGATGTTCAGACTCTCTGAGAGACTTTATAGTCAGGCACAGAGAACACTGTGACTTCAGCGTGCCACGACCTGTGACTGCTGTGCTGCTGTCCCTTGCCACATGACCCTGCTTGTGATCTTGGCCTGCTTCACTTGTACTCATTCTTTATGCTCAGCTAAGGGATGGCCTCTTCCAGGAAGCCTTCATCACCATTTCTTTTTCTTTCCCACTGGCTCTGTGCTTTGCTTGTCCTTTTTTCTTTTTTAAACTCAGAGCTGTAGTAGTGAGGCACAATCCTGTTATCCGGGGCGTACCTACGGGGCCCCATATGTATCCATGGACCCCAGTGTAGGTGGCAGGGAATGACGAGGTACATTGGTTCAGGAATGAATGTCAGAGATGACTAGATTGTAACTGAGAGAAGTATATTTTTGTATATTCTTCATCAAGTAAGAGTTCTAGATTTAAAGAGGGGAGGGGAGGGGACATTGTGGTTGGAAGGGAGCTTAACAAATTCAAGCCTTTTGATTTGTTTCAGGTGAGGAAATGGGCAAGCTCCAAACTTTATGGTGCAATGTTAGTTTGCTGTGACATATAGTTTAGAAAGAACATTGCATCTGAGGATAAGAAATCTGACTTTAAAATCATAGCTCTGTCATGAAGCATTTAGGGGAGCTTGAATAATATTCTTGACTTCCAGGAGAACTTCCTTTTTTCATCTTTAAATTAAGGGTAACAGTTTCCCCACGCCTCAGCTGCCTCTCAAGTTTTGAAAATTAAGTGCGAGCTGCCTTGTGAAAAGACCTAGTGTGGTATTTAAATATTTTTCAAACTATAAGAGTTACTTCGGCAAGAAATATATTTTCCCAATCTAGTAAACTTGAACTCTCTGGACAGGTCTTGAGTGTTTTTACTAGTGTTAAGTGATGCTAATAAGTTGTGTATAGATTTCCTAAATTGTTTTATCCTTGATTTTTGTAAACAAGTTATGGAGTTTGCTATGATAGGTCCTGGTCATTTCTGGAAATATATTTGTGCTGTATATGTTGAGCCAGCCTGTGTCTATGCTATATTCCAATGCATTATTTCGTCTGCACGAGAATGTCATTGGTGGTGGTTCATTGTAACAAATAGCTCCTTTAAAATTCTACCACTCATGCTGCTTTGATTTGAAATTTAACCAGTATAGTTAGTTAATTGGTGAATAGTTGAATATTCTTTTTTAAATTATTATTTTTATTTTCCAATTATATTTGACATACAATATTATATTAGTTTAAGGTGTACAAGATAATGATTAGATGCTTACATAATTTACTAAGTGACCACGCTGATACGTCTAGTATCCACCTGACACCATACTCGCAGTACATATAGTTATTACAATATTATTGACTATATTCCCTATGCTGGACTTGGCTTAGTCAAGCATTCTTTAGTGTATATGTGGACACTGCTGAATTCATAGTGCATTAAAGTGATTAAGATACTCTCCATAAAAATATATCTATATACAGAGATGATCTGTAATCTACTAAGATATCTATATAAAGCCAAATTATTCATAACGACCTTTCTATAGACCATGTTTATTTTTTTTTCCAGAATAATTTAGAAGAGGATGAAGATGTGGAAATGAAAAATAGCATAACCCAGGGAGACAAACTACGTGCCTTAAAAAGCCAGAGACAGCCACGCTCCTTACCATCCTGTGCATTTAGGTAGATACATTTTAAACCTTAAAATTCATGTGCTTCTGTTTGTGGATAGAATATTTAATCCTCTCTTTTGACTATCATTATGTAAGTACCGGTTTACCTCTCATTTTTTGACTTACTGCTATTGTGTGTTGTGTATTATTTTATCACTGTGAGGGTAGCTAAGTTTTAGGGGCTTATTGAGAACCACTGCTGGATGTGAATCTCAGAATTCCACCTTAAGTTACTAAGCAGCTCATTGTCCCTGGGGCTCTCCTGTGAGTGGGTTTCCATGTTGTGGCAAGTCCTCACAGGTGTGCCGAGGCGCTTGTGTAAGTCTAGTTCAGTGGTTCTCAACCTTCCTGATGCCACGACCCTTTAATACAGTTCCTCGTGTGGTGGTGACCCCCATAAAATTATTTTCGTTGCTACTTCATAATTGTCATTTTGCTGTTATGAATCGTCATGTAAATATCTGATATGTGTTTTCCGATGGTCTTAAGTGACCCCTGTGAAAGGGTCGTTTGACTCCCAAAGGGGTCACGACCCACAGGTTGAGAACCAACCGCTGGTCTAGAGTGTGTAGAAACGCACCGTGTGCCAAGTGTTGGTAGTCTCCTTAGCCTTACCCTCTGCTTTTGAGAATTGAATAAGCAATTCTTACCCCGTGCCTGTGAAGTTATAAACCATCTCGGTTTGGTCTGACATTACTCATCAGAATCAATTGATGGGACTGGACTTTTGACCACAACATTGGAAACCTGCCGATAGTTCAGATTAGGTTTAAAAAGGCTTCAGGATCAATGTAGGTGTAAAAATCTGTAAATGTCATCAAGAGTCTCCATGGCAAGTCCACGAAGGAATATAATAGGAAATGAGTACTTTTCTTTGACTTTTAAGTGAGAGACATGCATAACAGGAAGAATATTTTGCCAGTATGATACATGTCAGACTTACAGCGAGTTTAGTTTTCACGTGTTGTCTAGGTGGACTCTAACACTTGAGTCAGATCGGGTCTGCTCACACCAGTATCCATGCTTTGAGTACTGGTTTCCTGACCTGAGAAGTGAAGGTTCAACATAGCTCAAAATCGAGGTATTCATTTCCTGTAGTAAGATGAAAAGATGGGCTAGCAAGCCTGGTGCTTAGTAGCACCACCAACCACTGCTCCAAAGTGAAGGAGAGGGACCATTTACTGAGCAGCTGCTATGGGCCAAGAGCCACGCTCACTGCTTAGTTCGGATATGGGGATTAACTGAGTTAATACAAAAGACAGGCATCATTACCCGCATTTGGGAGGGTTGCTTGAGGCTGAGGAGGTTGATTCACTCCCCAGTGGAATGGAGTTAGAATGGAGCTGGTATTCAAAGCCGGTACTATTCATTCAGTCTACGCTGTTTTCGTTGTGTCTATGGCCTAAACCTGGAGAGATTCCTCAAGATTACTAATATCTTGTATTCACCATTTTTTCCCTTGAAACTTTAAGAAATGGCTTTATGTCAATAAAAATTTATTTCAAACATTGATATTTGATTCTTAAGAAATCATAAGGGGGAGGAAGGGATACATTGGAATATAACTTGGCGAACTACTCGTAAATAGGGAAAAGAGAGATCCACTACACAGATGTTAGAGGACTCATTCCAATAAGGTTTTTCTATTTTTTTTTTTTTGTCTTTATCCTCAGACATTTTCTCATTTTTTTGGAATTTAGTTTTTCTTAATAACATCACAGTACCATCCTAAGACACTTTTTTTACTCTGAGTCAATGCAATACCACCTTCTGATTACAAAACAATTTGCTGTAAATGAAATTCAAGCTGAAATAAAATGACTAGATTTCCTGCAGGTTCTAGGATTCACATTATAAAGTGAATGAATACTACTAACCGTTTGTAAGGTTCTCCCTTTTCCAATTTAATAATTTTACTGGTCTGATGCTGTGTAATGTGCTTTTAGTCTTTGCTGGCGTATGTGAACCCGGTGACACCTGAGCATTTTGTCTTTGATGTTTGCAGGTTGGATGAGCTCAAAGGGCACCCGAGAGCAATGTCCCAGCCTTTCAGGTACTGGTACTGAGGTTCTGTGTCTAGTAGCTTGTGAATAAACATTACGGGATAGATTTCCTTAAACCAAAGCTCATAAACTGCAGGCCACTATCACTCTTTAAATTCCTTCCTTTCTGTTCTGCATGGTTACAATACGCTTTGGTTGTTGTTGTTCACCACGAACAGGAGTTTTGTTTTCCTGAGGTGCCCACAGGGCTGTGAGGCTGAGACTGTGATGTCGACAAGTTCTGCACTCCCTGCGCGTTGTGGGGTCTCTGGCAGATCGCCTTTGCTTTGTAACATCCCTTTCAATCAGTGATAGGTTTTTTACCTGAATTTTTAACATTTCTGTTATTCCCTCTTTCTCCTATTTTTGCATTTGTTTGTTCCCCTCCTTCATCTTCTCAATTTATTTTTCTTCTCTGTCCTCCATTCGAGGAGGAAACATTAGTGTTTTTCTCTGAAAAAAATGTCCCCTGAGCACTGCCTGGTGGTATCAGGCCACGAGCAGTCCAGGGTCTGTCTGGTGGAGGGCATGATGGGGGCGGTAGAAATGTTTGACCAGAACTGTGGAAGAGATAGTGGGGAGAAGCTGATTCGCTCCTCACTGCTATTCCCATTCAGCCCAGGGTTTGGGGTTGTTCAGGGGGGACAGTTCTGAGAGGGCCCAGAAGCTTCAGCCACTTCTTGTGGCTTTTGCCATTCTTGTTTTAGAGGCAATCCATGTCGTAGCTGCGGTTTGGAGGGAGGATGGTGAAAGGAAGGGCCTCCAAGGCAGGAAGCTTCCCTGCCGATAGGAAAACAAGGGCCAGCTACATGAGATGATTTGTCCGGGACAAAACAGAGTTGGTATGAAAACCGTGATTGGGCCCCGGCTGTCCAGATTTGAGTGGTTTCTCCCTTTTTGGTCATTCAGCCAACATGCATTGAAAACCTGTTCTGAGTCCAGCTAGCCACTCTGAATTGAAATGTGAGATAGTTCTTTGCTCCCAATGGAGCTTAGGTCAAGGGAAATATATGCAAAAGTCAGACAGTGGAATATGGTATAAAAGCTATGATTTACCATGAAACAAGATGCTAACTCTGCCTGGGAATTCAGTGAAGGCTTGCCCTAAGAGTTAATAGGTGGTAAGGCCATTAAAGGAGAAGCAATAGGAGTGAGTCAGGTGGAGGCAGAAGAGAAGAAGTGGGGTGGGGGGAGGGGAGGGCATTCCCTGGCAGGAAAAGGAGTGTGTACAACCTGGGCAGAGGTGTGAGTGCAGTCCAGACAGGGAACCCGGGGCATTTCACGTAGCTGCAGTAGCAGTGTCCAGAGGGCAAGTGTGGACAGCTGGGTTGGCTCAAAGAGGCAAATGCCACATGTTGGAGGGTTTTATAAGTCAAGCCAAGGAGTTCAGGCTGTCTGGGCACCGAGGAAGGATTAAATGGTTTAAACAGTGAAGTGACATGATTAGATATTTTAGATTTCGCTGGAGGCTGTTCAGAATTTGAATTTGAAAGAATAAGATGAAAAGGTGCTACCAGTAGTCAAGGATAAGAAATATGCTAGGGCAGTTGCAGGGTGGAAAGGAGAGGACGGATTAAAAACATAAAGCAATGGAGTCTAAGGACGCATGAGGAATGAATGCCCGTGGCAGGGAGAGGAAGTGACCCCGGATGGCTGGATCATGGTGACGAGCAGGACGGTGGGTCCGGTGTTTGCATCTCAGTTCGGCCTCTTGCTCACTGGGTGACTTTGGACTGGGAGCTTTTCTTTTGTGTCAGTTTCCTCACTTGCAAAGTGGGGACTGAGATCTCAGCTCCCTCACTGGATGAGCTGAATTAACATCTGGAAGGTTCTTAGAAGCGTGCCGAGTACAGAGCGAGTGTTGTGTCAGTGTTGGCTGCAGCTGCTGTCACTGTTTTTGGGACCTGCCAGGATCGCTGTAAGGTTTATTAGTTTATCTTGTCCAAGTCAGTTGCTGACTGTCAAATTAACAGCTTTCTTCTCTCTCTTTGCCCATTTTTCTCCACAAAGAGTAAGTTCTTCCCCACAAGGGTCTGTATCTACTTTGAAGACCTCAAAAGTGGCTTCGTCCCCTTCAGCGACAGCCAAGAGGATAAACAGAGGCTCTTTGTCCTCCGGCGCCAGTGTAAGAAGGTAATTTTTCTCTCTGTCTTTGGAGGTATTGGCGGGAGGTAAAGGAGGTCAGCAGCAGACAATGAGTTTGACTGAAGTTGGTCAGGAGGGAACCAGGGGGAAAGGGAGAAACCATAAAAGGCCCTGTGATCTCCGGGCTTCTGTTCTGTCTTAAATTGTGGGGGACAAGGCTGTGGAGAAAATGCTGTATAGCAGGGGTCCCTAACCCCCAGGCCACAGATTGGTACTGGTCCATGGCCTGTTAGGAACCAGGTCACGCAGCAGGAGGTGAGTGGCTGGCAAGTGAACGAAGCTTCATCTGTGTTTACAACTGCTCCCCATCACTTACATTACCACCTGAGCTCTGCCTCCTGTCAAATGAGCGGAGGCATTAGATTCTCATAGAGGCGCAAACCCTATTGTGAACTGCACATGTGAGGGACCTAGGTTGCGTGCTCCTTATGAGAATCTGATGCCTGATGGTCTGAAGTGGAGCTGAGGCAGTGATGTCAGTGCTGTGGAGCAGCTGCAAATACAGATTAACATTAGCAGAGAGGTTTGACTGCACAGAGACCATAATAAATCAATTGCTTGTATCAAAACCTTATCAGTGAATGGCAAGTGACAATTATGCTGCATTTGGTGGCAGTCTTTATAGTGGCAAGTGAGTTGTGTATTTCCTTATATATTACAATGTAATAAAAATAATAGAAATAAAGTGCACAACAAATATAATGTGCTTGAATCATCCTGAAACCATCCCCCCTCCACCCCTGGTCTGTGGAAAAATTGTCATCCACAAAACTGGTCCCTGGTGCCAAAAGGTTGGGGACCACTGCTGTATAGCATTCCCTTCTATAGGTTGCCTAACATGATCCCCAAAACGGAGTTTAACCACACATACTATTGACACGTGTTATTGTCATTTTCTTCCCTGATGTGTATGTGCAGAATCCAGATAAACAGGGACATTCCATGTGGTTGTGTGATTGAATACATATAAGTTAAATCTGCTTTTTACTCTCTGCTTATGTAACCCTTTCAATTTACTTCCTGCCTCAGGACCAGTAGAACCTCCAGAGACTCTATTTCAGGATCTCTGGTCTAAGTGTTTTAGCCAGGTCCTTGGGTCTTAATTAATGCCTTATAACAGAGGAAGTTACCATGTCTAACTAAAGGTCACATATAGTATCACCAAGAGCGATAGAGAAGCTATTCTGTCACCATTTACATTGATCAGAACTGTCTTCATCACATTCTCCTAGTGTCATAATTAACGTTTTAGAGACATGAACTCTACTCTGTGTGAGTATCCATCATTGTCTGTTTTTCCCCCCCTCACCTGTGTTTTCCGTTCAGCTTTTCCATAAACTCCCGGCTAGCCAGTTCTCTAGGGAACTTGAATGCTGCCACAGATGACCCAGAGAACAAAAAGACCTCATCCTCCAAGGCGACTTTTGTAGCCAGCCCGTTCACCAACCTCTTGAATGGCAGCTCCCAGCCGCCTGCCCGAAATTACCCCGAGCTCAACAACAACCAGTACAGCCGAAGCTACAGCAGCGGCGGGAGCGCCCTGAGCAGCTCACCGGGCCCCCAGGGCATGAAGACGGAGGAGCATGCCACCGTCCTCCGGCCCTCCTACACCGGCCTTTCTTCCTCCTCAGCCAGATTCCTGAGCCGGTCCATCCCCGTAAGTTTGCAGACACCACTTCTTGGCCCTCAGAACCCTGAATGCAACTTCAGTGCCTCGCCTGCCCCTCGGAGGCTACCATCAAAGAAATTTAATAGCGCCAAGGAAGCCTTCTGATCGATGCCTTCCCTGTGTGTTGTGAAACCGTCTATGCACGTCCGTCTGCTGGCTCCTCTTCCAGTAAACACCAAGTTTCCACCGGTTTCCTTCTTTTTCTTCTCCTCTCCCTACTCCTTTTTAAGTGATTTCTCTGAGAAGGGAAGTGGTTTTCTTTCACTTTGTCAAGGACCCTGTTGACTTAAGTTACGTCTCAGTTCGGTTTTCAAATCACTCTGCACGTCTGGTTCGAAGACGGGGGCTGCTCCACAGGACAGCGTTTGCTGTGGTGGCGGTGGTGTTAGGAATCTTGGCTTCTTCCACGTCGTATGTTAAGGAATGACTTTTGGAGTTTTTAAATGTAGAAGGTCCTGAGTGAACAGTATCTTCTTAGAACTAGCAGGCCCTTGACTGTGTCACCTCTTGCAGGGAGCTGACCCAGAATTAATTCAGTGGCAATGGAAGGTGTTTATAGGGAAGGCTATAGGGAGGTACCAGGGATGTCGGGGGACGGGGTGGCGGAGTATTAGGAAGATGGTTAAAGTTAGCCATCACTCCCCTAGAGGCAGGGAGAAAATTCTCCAAGCACATTGTACCCATGAGCTCTGTATGTAGGTTCTCAAACCCACTGATTAATTGCTAGGTCCCTGTTAGGGTAAAATCTGTTGGCTCACCCCCTGCTATCAATCTCTTTAATTACACATTTCGATCGCCTCAGAGGCAGTTGAGGTCTGTCCGAATGTGAGTTTTGATTCGAGAGAACAAGGACACAATAGGAAAGAGAAGTAAGAGCTCACGTCGATGAAGGAAATGTGAATCAACGTCAGAGTGCAACACTGAGTCCACTCGGGGCTCAAGCAAACTCCGTGTCCTGGGAAGCCTGTGGTCCCCCTCATGCCGCTATCCAAAGAGCTGATTCCTTCAGGGAGGAATTGGGGTGGAGAAGTGCGGGTGGCAGTGCCTCTTCTGAGCCACTCAGCAGAGCAACAGCCCCGGGGTAACAGGTAGTGGGCCCCACTTTCCTTGCTAACAGAGTAGAAACCGTTTTTCTGACATGAGGGTGCAGTGTGTAGGCGCATGTGTGTATGTGTGTGTGCGTGTGTATACACTGTGTGTGTGTGTGTGAGGACACAGTGTGTGTGTTAGGACACTGTGTGTGTGTGTGTGTGAGGACACTGTGTGTGTGTGTTAGGACACTGTGTGTGTGTGTGTGTGTGTGTGTGTGTGTGTGTTAGGACACTGTGGTGTTAGACACACAAGCACGCGCATCCCTAACTATCTGGAAGCTGCCACGCTAATGCTTTTGTCTAATCTGCATTTCCAGCTGATTACCGGAGGCCTTGGTAGCTTGAGAAGAACGTTCTGCTTTTTCTAGATCTGTTTTCCTCTTTGCTAGTGGAAGCATGGGGGAATTCTTTAGATAATTGTTGATTTCCTCCCTACTCCATGTTGATATAACTTAATTTTGGTTTCATTCCATATTTTCTTACTTTTCTTCACCTCTCCTCCTCGTCCCCCTTCTGGCCTAATAGAGTCATTTTCCTGTAATTAAATTTGAAGTAATAATTTGTGTGGGCAGCTGCTGCTATTTCCCTCTTCTCCCTCTTAGATTTGTCATTTTATTAAAAAAAATCAGCATTTATAAATAGAATTGCCAGCATGATAATAATTTTCTTTCTCTTACACTCCCAGAGAGCTCTAGCAGATCCCTTGCAGCCAACTTGCTCTCCTTTGCCTTTGCCGAAAAATAAAAAACTAAACCTCCGTCTGATTTGTGAGAGGGAAGGCTCCCAGTCCTGCCTCTGCTGGCCTGCTGGCAGAACGTCTGCATTAACATGGAAATATTAGGCGGCGTGCATTGGAGTTGCGAGTTTTCCCTCTGTGGGTCCAATGCGGCCTTTCTACTTATTGGGGGTTTCTTGTGTAAATAAGGAGGTCCTTCTTTCCAGGGCTTTTGAAGGCATGAGGCATAGGACCTTGAAGGCCTACGAATACATCACTCAGCAAAAATGTCTTTTAAATCCTTAGGTAGGAAAGGAAGTCTATATGGCGATATCCTCCCAGTACCTTTAAGAAAGACCCAGAAACTCCAGGGGGTGGGGTGAGGGGGTTCAGAGGGAGTGTAATCTGTTAAAAGCTGCAATTAGCATCTCTTTGGAAAGCTTCACTTGCTCTCTCTCTGTGCAGCAGTTCAGCCCCCAGAAGAATGTAAAAGTGATTTCCTTATTCTGTCATTAATGCTTTAACACAGAAAACAAGAACAAACGTTAAGGAATCCTTATGGCTGTGACAAAATGCTAAGAAACAGTCAGGTCCTATTTTTATTTATTGGGCCTGTTCGGCCCGTCTCAGTTTGCACTGCCCAGTAAAATGTGCAAGGTTTCATTTCTGTTGACCCACTTACTGTTAAAAAAAATATATCAGTGTTCATTCTCTGACATTCAGGGTTCTCAAATGCTTAGAAATGAGGGACGTGTGATTATGGTGTGGGTGGGGTGGAAGTATTTTATTAAATTGAAATTACTTGAGGCATCTATTCTTGACTGTTTGATCTACTTTATTTTTAAGAGACTTACCACTGAACTCTAGTCATCTCCACTGTCCTTACCTGACTCCCTAAGCCTAGGTTAGGTCACGGTGCTTCTCCCAGGAGTTCTTCTTACCTCCTGCCTGGGTCTGAATCACGGTCTCTTCTCTCTCTGCGTGTCAATCATCTGTTCTCTTGCCTGTAGCTTGCACTAGGCTGTCACCTCTGTGAGCGCAGGGAGGGCGCCTCTGGTTTGTACAGTGTGTGCTCTGTGCCTAGCACACAGTAGGCCCTTCTGAAGTATTTCTGGAATCGAATGGATGGATGGATGTTTACACAAATGAACATAGTAAGAATTGATTGCTTCCATTTTCAAGATAAATAACTTGAGGGTTTGAGAGGTTAAATATTTTGCCCCAGATTGTATCACAAATATGTAGCAGAGCCATAATTTGAACCTGGGTCAGTTTGACTCCAAAAAGCATATTCTCTGATTACTTATGTCACGTATAGACTGTGGTAGGTATTTCAAATAGAGGAAGACGTAAAGGATACCTCAGTTTGCCAAAAAGGGTCAGGGACAGCTATGAAGAAGGGTGATATTTTAGTTGGGCTTTGGAACACATATTAGGAGTCTGCTAGGAAGCTAGTGATGACAATAAGAAGAGGAGGAATGGCTGTTTCAACAACAGCAAGAGCAGTCATTAGCCCTGCAGTGAGTTTCTTAGGTTCTGAAGACAGACAGACCAGGTTCAAATCCTGTCTCTGCCTCTGCCTTATGGCACGTACTGTGGCAAGTTATTTCACCTCTCTGACATGGGAATAATAATGGAAATTAGTAATAATCAGGATGGCAGATCTAGGTTTGTGTACCCTAAAGCTCATACAATTTGGTGGGACCTATTTAAGCCAAAGAATAGAAAGAAACTATTTATTTTGTAAATTTAAAAAAAGTTAGACTGTGTACTTTGAAAAGGGTTTGTGTGACTGTGGAGCCTTAAAGCTTAAGTGGTAATGATAAGAATATCTGTAACAGGGTGGTGGTGATGATTAATTGAGGTAGATCTCAAGTAGATTATGCAGTATGTATAGATGGGGCTCAATAATGGTTAGCTCTTATTGTTTTAAGAGCATTGAATGTTCCAGTGTAGCTAAAGATGGGAGGGGGGTTACCTAAAAAGAAGGCTGGGAAGTTAAGCTGAAGACAAACTGGGAGGTGTGAGCCGTGGGAATCCTGGAGGCAGGAGTGACTTGATCCGTTCTGATTCATGAGGGTAACTATGGCACTTGTGTGGATGACAGCTCTTAGTAGAAACCCTCAACTCTACTGTTCCCAGTCCCTACCACAGTAGGTGTCCTTGGGTAAATGCTATGCTTATTTAACAATTATTCTGTGTTTAAATTAATACATATAGTAGTATCAATGCTGTTAAATAATCATATCTGATCTTTATATTTATTAAGTTTATTTTTTTGTAAATGGAAACTTAACTAGCCAAGGAAATATTATGGTTTTTAGTAAACATCTTTTTCTATAGCCTTGGTGCATGTGGAGTTGTAAAATGATGTGCTTTGTTATTAAAAAAAATATTTATATATATATATATATATATAAAAGGTCTGACAATTAACTTTGTGAACTCATCCTAGAAAAAGTACTACATACCTCATTATTGAATACCACTATGGTCACCTTTGAGGTCCCCTTGGGAAGCTATGCACTGACACCAGTGCCTAGTCCACCCTTCAGAGCAATTACACATGGATAGAGAAAGAGTTAGGAAACTCTTAATTGAAAATCTTGCCATGGGAGGGCAGGGCAGCCGATAATGAGCAGAACTGACAAAAACATTGCAAAAATTTATCGAACTGAGCATCAAAATCATTGGCTGACTGTGAGAGGCATAGCAGACCAAGTAAACATTTCAGTTATGAAAATCTTAACTGAAAATCTTGGCATGAGAAACGTGTGTGTAAAACTGGTCCTGAAGGAGCTCATCGATGAACAAAAGCAAAGGAGAATTGAAGTCTGCCAAGACCTTTTGGAGAGGCAAGATGATGTTTTGGGCCATGTCATCACTGGTGATGAAACATGGGTGTATGAATATGACCTAAAACAAAGCATCAAAATGAACAATGAAAGTCAGCCAGTTCTCCACTTCCAAAAAAGTTCCGTCAGTCCAAATCAAGAGTCAAAATGACGTTGCTAACTTTTTTTTGATATCAGGAGGATTGTTCATTATGAATTTGTACCAACTGGACAAACGGTCAACCAAATTTACTATTTGTAAGCACTGAAAAAGTTAGACAAAATGACCTGAACTTTTCACATCTCATGGCTCTTGCATCAACAGCAACGCACCAGCTCACATGGCACTGTCTGTGAAGGAGTTTTTAGCCAGTACACAAATAACTGTATTGAGACACCCTCCCTACTCATCTTATCTAGCCCCCAATGACTTTTCCTTTACCCCAAGATAAAGAGAATATTGAAAGGAAGACAGAAAAACATTTAATCCATTTGTACACTGCCATTTTCTTCATGGCATTATCCCCATAAACTTGTACTAACATGTCCCTGATTGCAGTTCCACTCTTGCTAAGTTTAACAAGAAATTTAATGTTATTTAATTTAAGGTTATGAAACATTACCAAGTTGTTTGTACAGTGCTGCCAATGTAAGCACACGGTGGCAAGTTTGAGAACTTAATTGTCAGACCTCGTATACACATACAAGGTTCTGTCCAGAGAAAATTCAGCCATAAAGCCTCTATTTTTCATATTACATGGTGGATAATTTCTGGACAGCCCTTGCATATGATCAGGTTTTTTACAAAGAAGTTTTTGTTTATTCTCTGTCAGGGGTCATAGTAATCTTTTTTTATGGAAGCAGTCTCTTATAGTAGAACAAGCTTTTATTGTATTGACTGGTAGTAGGGATAGAAATATAAACATTAGAAGCTGTCCTATAGCAATATTCTTCTGAAAGCTGTTTTGGGTATCACCTATGAAAATCCTTTCTGTTATTTTTAAAAATTATTATTCTTAAAAATAGTAAGTAAGCTTTGTTATTCACTCTTACATAATCACTTAAAACGTTTCCAGGGACATTCTGATGGTAATGTTGGGGGTTATGTCAATGATGCCATTGACTGTCACGTGGAATTTTCCATTCTGCTCTAGTCTGCTGCTTTCTCATCTCCATTGTTGTGTTAGCCTCGTTGATAATTTTCCGAACTCAGCCTCTTAATTCATATTTTAAAGTAGGATCACAAACTCTGTAAAGGACCAGATAGTACGTATTTTTGGCTTTGTGGCCCGACTGTTCAATTCAACGTAAATGAATGGTATGGCTGTGTTTCACTGGAACTTTATTTATAAAAACAGGCGATGGGCTGGATTTGACCTGCGAGCTGTAGTTTGCCTACCCCTGCTTTAAAGCGTTGCCAGGTAACAGATACTAATCTCAACATCTTGCTCCCCTGTTCAGAAGTGACCAGTGATCCCCTAATGCTAGGGCATTAATCCTGAATTCCTTTGCTGAGCTTTCAGCCCTCTGTACTCTGTTCTTCTTATTGTATCTTTGTACCACATTTAACCAGTTTGCCCCAGAACGTGGGTTTCCTCATCCTCCCCCCACCCCCCAGTATGTACTTATTCTCACCTCTGCCAGTTTCTCATCTTTAAAGACATACGTGAACTTCCATCTACTCGCTGAAGCTTTCCTCAAGAAATTGAACCTATCCAATGTTCTTCCTTTTAACCTGTGTTCCTATCCATGATGAATATTTAGTACTTTATTTTGTCAACATATAATATTGCTATTAATTTACATACGGTTCATATAAGTGAGACTTGTCTCCAAATTTTAAAGTTTCTTTGTGCAGACATTTCATAAAGTTCTTTTATGTTTTATAGTTTCTAACACAGTACTAGACCCAGAAAGGAATTAAAACATTCTTATTTAGTTTAAAATTGAAAGAAAAATTGAAATGAAACATTGTGTACCTATTACTTTACCTCACCATTCTCCTTGTGCCACAATTGAATCTAGCTTTAATGCAGTTTCCTGTGCCAGTGGTCATAGCCATTTTTATACCCAGCTTGCTAGTCTGCCCTTTGCTTATTAAGACTCCATGGATGAGTTCTCCATCTCAAATAGGACTGGTGTCAGAACAACATTTATAGCCTATGAATAGGTTAAATTCTGTGTTCTAGCATCAGGCAGAATATATATATTTTTTCAAGGATTTATTGGTTCTTAAAGTGTGACTTGGAATAAGATCAAAAGATTAGACCCCACTTGGTACAATAACCATTTGATGGAAGTCTGCTGAGAAATTGGTGTGTGCATTAAAGCATGCTTCATTTTTACTTTTGGAGTAATGTTTATGTGACGGTGATGGACCACCTATTGTTTGAGCATGCATTCCCAACAAAATCTCCTAATTTCTGATGGTATGTAATAGCTTTTCCTGCTTTAATCTTCATTTCTCGTCTTCCCTCTGTTTATTGTCTGTTTAAAAAGCTGTCATCCTGCCCTGATTTTAAGTATAATGTATAAGTATAATCACAAAAATTTAATATTATATTTAAAATTTAACTAAAGATTAAATGTTCTATTTAGTATTAAAGATTGGTGCTAGCTTTCTGAACTTGTGTGTTTAAATTGCTATAATTTTTCCATCTCTTTTCACTGTGGCATTGCCTTAAATTTGATGCAACTTTTCAGCTAAGGGATGCTAATAATATCAAGAACATGAGCTCAATCTTGAAAACAACATTTTTGGCATTCATTTAGCAATGGTATTTTTTGTTCCCTTCCCAAGGGGACTTAGGAATGTAACTTGACAATTAAAGCATCAAATTGTTTTGAGGTCAGCATAGTTCAGATGGTGCCTTTAAATTTCCATATAAGCTGTTTAGGTATGTACAATATTTGCAGCTATACTTAAGTGTAATTTAAGTTTCCAGTGCTAAATAGTGGCTTGCATTAATTTGCTGTATAAAGCCTGTCCGCTGTATTTGACTCATTGGAAAGGATACTTTCAAACACGGAACTTGCTTTAACTCAAATACTTTGGAGTTATTAATTATCTGGGTTGTTCAGTTTAATTTTATACCTTCTTTCTTACATAACATCAATACTACTTCTAGGTCAATAGAAAAAAGTCTTCTTTTCATCTTGCTTTTTTTGTTTTTTGACAGGAAGTAAAAGAGACTAAGTGCTTTTTGTGTGTGTGTAAATGCTTGTCGAATTATTAAACATTTATCCAGTATTTAAGTGAGTGTGTACTATGAATGTAGTGGAGGAAGATAAGACAAAGATGTATGGCCATTGCTATCCACCAGGTTCAAAGCGCCATGAGGGCGTATTCTGGCTTAGTTGCTCTTCTGCCCTCATCTTTCTGGTTTCTTCTACCTTTGTGCTGCTTCCAGAATCTGCTGAAAATATCAGTTTCCAAATGTGAGCCTTTGCTTAAAAGCTTCTGTGGTCAAAGAATAAAACCAATTATTGTAAGATTTTCCTCTTTTTCCTTGAAGTTCTGTACTTTCTCCCAATATATCTCTTGATTTCTGTCACTTGGCTGTGTTCTGATTGAATTCCTCCTGTTATTTTCCTGTCCACTAATTCTCTTTTCATTGTGTCCATTCTAGAGTGTATCCCCAACTTACTGACCTTTTGATTTCAATGGCCATATTTTTTGTTTCCAGCATTTTCATTTTGTTCTTTACAGTGGCTCTCTGTTCTCATTTAGATCTGCCCTTCCCCCCTCCCTTTCTTTTCATATTTTCTTGTTCTTTTTATGGATATTTTTCAGTTTTTTCACCTTGAGGATCTCAAGGATGTCCAACATTATGGACAACTGTAACGTCTTTTAACCATTACATCATCAATGATTTATTGATTACCTCCTGTGTGCTGGACATTTGTATTATGCGCTTTATGTGTACACCTCATCTTACTTATTTTTTATTTAACCCACAACTTACAAATGAGGAAATCAAGACTCAGGGAAGCAGTAACTTGCCCAAAGTCTCATAGTTACTGTATGTTAAACTTCCTAACTGACAGTGATCTTTTAATTCACTTGGAAACCCATTTCAGAGAACTTGTTATTGTTTAAAGCATTGCTTCTGATACTTGAATCTTGTATGGCTCCTCTCAGACCTCAAGTTCCCACACTCTTCTCTGAGACCTCGTTGTAACCCCCACCCATTTCCCCAGCCCTCTCAGTTTACTTCCTTCTGTGGTCTGCATAGTCATTTCTGTTCCCCCTTTCCCACATTCTCTGTTCCACTTGGACTTTCTGTAGCCACTTTATCACCAATCTCCAAAATCACATCAATCCAACCATCTCCTGTGTGTGTCCTGGTCTCTCTCCTCTAAGCTCTGTTGAAGAAAATCCCGTAACTTTGCCAATTATCTTCATTACAAATGAATTTCTAATTCACTTGGCTCTTCAATGCCCATCATTAGTTTATTTATCCCATCTTGTCTTCCTTTCTCTTTCCCTCCCTGGCTGTCAAAGCTTAAATTCTCTATCAACACAACCTCTCCAACCCCCAGGGCTGGTTGACCTTGCCCTGAGTTCTGCTGGAAACAGAGAATTTGTGGGGTAATTTTCCTGAACTGGCCTCTTCTCCAGCTCAGAACTTACCTGCATCTGGACTTGCCCTTTACAATGGTAACTCCACGTGCCTGTGCATTTCGTGCTTTTCTCTACAAACAATTCTAGGAAGTGGCCCCATTCCTTTCTCTCTTTTCTTATATCTCTTCCCCTCCAAATAGGCACATGCAAAAGGGTGGTCTTACCAGTCGCTTCCTTCTGTCCTGTCACCTCTCATAATGTCTCCTTTGCAGCCATTCTTGGAGCACGGTAGGTGGCCCCCCATTCTGGAGAAGGGCTCTCCCGTGGCCACCACTGACTTCTTTGAGGCCAGATGTGAGAGTCTCTTCTCAGCCCTCCCTCTTCACAGTCTCTCTACACTTGTCAATATTGACCACCCTTTTTCCTGTGACATGCTGTGTCTTTTGCATTTTGGAATATTATTTTTCCACCCCCATTTCACCCCGCACTTAAGTCATTACCTATTTGTCTTCCTCTGCCTGCACTTTCATGATTATTCCCGAGGCTCTGACCTCGGTTGGAGTAATCACCTCCGAAGCATCGGACCTACATTTCAAACAGCTTCCTACCAGTGTTACCTGGGGGAGCATTCACACTCGTTGGGTTGCCTCCTCCTCATTTGTGTCCTGCCTTACTAACTGCACCTTTATGCATCCGGTCATCCCAGCTAGAAGTTTGGAATCATCTCTGAAACTCCATCTGCGTTTCCTTCTGTCACGTCCAGTCACTAAGTCCTAACAGTTCTCTCTCTGAAATGTCCGTTTCTGTCCCTTTATTCTCACCACTGCCGTGCTAACTGAGGTCTCCACAGACAATTGCAGTAGCCCTGAAGACTTTGTCCCTTCTGTAAGTTCTCTTTCCTTTAGTCTCTCCTCTCTGCAGCTGCCAATGTTAGATTTCTAAGACGCCTCTGATGAGGCCATTCCTGTGTTCTGAATCATTCAGTCTCTCCGCTTGGTGTGCAGGGTCCAGTCTGGACCCCTCGGGGTCCTTCCCCACCGGATCACGTGCCTCCTGGCCTGTAAGGACCCCGAGTGGCAGCAGGTCTGCCTTGGCACCCTGACTGGCATGCTACAGGAGTGCCCCACCTGCCTCGCCCCAAACCCTTGCACATGTGGTCCACTTGTCTTTTCCTTCTGTCGCTGCTGGGTTTTGTATTTCCTGACCCGGCTCAATAGTTATCTTTTTTGATGAGGCATGTGTGACCCATTCAGGCAGAATGCCTTTTCCTTCTTGACTCTCCTGGGACTTGGTTCACGTGCCTTGGTGGCTATCTTAGTCACTCGTACCTGAATCTCTGTCTCTCCCCTGCTGGCTTTTTTTTTTTAAGCTGGGCATTTCAGATAGATTTATTTACTTTTTTTTTTTAATTCATTTTTATTGTTAGACTTACTGGGGTGACATCTGTTAGCAAGGATTACATAGGTTTCAGGCATACAGTTCTACAGTGCATTGTCAACTTGATGTATAATAAGTTCACCACCTAATACCACCCTGAACACGCCCGATCTTGTCTGATCTCGTGGAGCTAAGCAGGGTCGGGCCTGGTTAGTACTTGGATGGCAGACCCTGCTGGCTTTTAAGCTTCTCAGAGGCGTCTGTGTTTTCTCAGGATCCAAAGTACAGTAAGCACCTAATAAATACTTGCTGGATGATATATCTAGGTTCTTGAATGTTCGGCAACACGATAAGTGCTCAGGACCCCGCTAGCCTTGTTAGCATCTGAAGCACTAGCGAACAGTTTTCAGCTTTAGCTTTAATATAAAGTAATATGGGAGTTTATTTTTTGTGTGTGTGGAAATGTGGCTTTACTACAGTAGGAGAAAATACATTTTATTTAATAAATTTAAATATAATTTTGGTGTTCAAATGAACTGAAAACACTCATGTAATGATGGTTGGCTGAGTCAAGTTGGGTGTCAACATCCTGTCAACTGACAAGTGAGCTCTTTGTGATTGTTGAAAAGCACAAATTAAATTCCCCCAGAAAAAAAAAGAATCTATTAAAAGTTATGTAGGAAAGTAAAAGAATATTTTATAATAGCATTTTAGTTCACCAGAATGGACTGGTTAACTCTTAGGGTGCCTGAAATGCTTAGAGAGCACCGTAGAAAAATGTGTACACCTCTTTCAAAGCTGATTTTTGTCACAAACCATAGTCTTTTTGTGTTCCAAGGCTTCCAATAAAACCTTATCCAGCTACGTTTCTACTAGTGTTACGAGAGAAGTGTTATTTTGTTAGCAAAGGCCAATACTTTCAGTATTGTGAAACCACATTTGTAGAAATAGCATGAATCCACACATTTTGTGTGTTGCTAACTTGTAAGCAATACGAAACTGGAAACTCTCCTGCAAAGCCATAAAGACACCTGGTATTATAGTGGCAGTTATAGATAAACTTATTTTCTCTCGGCGTTCATTTCACCTCATTTGTTCATTAAAGCTTAAAACATAGGACTTATATATAAATAAGATACCATATTGCCAAGCATGTGGTTTTTTTCCCCTTTAATTATCTATGCTAGTAGAACAAAACAATTTTTTTAAGGTGCTTTTTGCCTCTGTAGTTAGAACTGAAACCAAGGGTAACAAATAAACTTCTTTTTCTTCTTTATGGATCTTGAAAAAATTGGGAGGTGCACGTAAGAAAAAGTCAGTGTGGCAGAAGTAAGTACATGGTGATTCCGAGTTAGGATTTTAACCCAGTTGGAAACTAACGTTTCGGTTCCTAGGGTTCTTCGGTTCAAGTTATTTAAACATTAAGATATTTTTTCATTCATTTGCTGGCAAAGAGCTAATCTTTCATTATTCTTTACAATTTTCTGTTTTGATAGCCATCTTATAGTTTTATTTATTAACGATCTGTCAGTATTTATGTCTATAATTATTAGACCTTTTTCTACCATGATTAGGTAACTGGGCTGTTTAAAAAAGAAACACCTCCAGATCAGCTAAATTTTTAAAGTCACTACCTACATCTGCCAAAACAGATTAGTAGCAGGTTTTCAGAACAGAACAAATTGTTTCGATCTCCTTACCTAACGCTTCGTTTCATATCAAATCTAACTGCTTTCGGGGAACGAGACTTTTGGATGGAAGCATATACTTTGACATAAAAATTTTGGGGGCTGCAAATGTAAGGTAATTGTATTCCTATTTTCCAGGTTGACTATTTCTATATTATTTTATGGTATTCATACCATAAAAATATATTCATGGTTATCATATATTCATGATAAGCTTGATCTGGTCTTAACTCACTATAACCCTGTTGAACTTACTGGTCACATGAAATTGGCCAGCATTATCTCATAAAATCATATTTATACCTCAGATCTTACTTTCTTCACAACTTTATCCATAGTCATGGCTGTTTTTCCCTTGTATTTCCAGGTGCATTAGCTATTAATTCTTATAGTAATGATAAAAAAAAATTTGGCCAAGGAGAATTAAAACTTTCATTAGAATACTTAATTATGGGTATTTTTATAAAGAAAATTTCTTTTTAGAGTATTCCCAATAATTTTTTTGGATTCAGTTCTATTGAAAATCACATAAAATGTATGTGTCTTACAGCACTGAATATGACATTCTTTTCTGTAATATAATACTTCTCTGCTCACTCAGGATCACACACTACCTCACATTATTAGAGCAGACTCTCAGTTAACTGACACTTGTAGGGACCGGTAAATGCAAGATAAATGCAAGTAGACTCTGTTAATTAGAACTCAGGCACCAGCACTCTCAAGCAATGGGTTGCTTACATTCCAGTTAACATAGAGTCTACTGTATTTTTCTGTCACAGTGATAGAGAATGTGTGATTAAATGTATAGTGATCACAGGGTAACTGCTAGAGTAGCTTGAGGCATTATATTATGGTAGCTAAGAGTTTGGGCTTCACAGCCAGACTGCTGGAGTTCGGATTCCAGCTCTACCAGCTCCCAGTTGTGAGATCTTTGGCAAGTTACTTCACTGTTTTATGCCTCACTCAGTTTTCTTACCTGGAAAATGAGTTGTCTGGAGCATTTAATGGGAATTCATACATATAAAATGTTTAGAACGGTGCCTGGTGTATAGACAGTATTCAGTGAATATCTATTCCAGATGTACTTCAGTCTGTTTTTGAACAATAAAACCAAAGCAATAATGATATTATGGAGTACAAATATATGTACATTTTTACTATGAAAGTTAAAAATTCTGATAAGAGGCCATTGTGTTTCCTGGGACATTTGTAACTGTAGGACACGCGTACATTGGAGAACAAATGAACCAGAGACCCACATGTAAGCATGTGGTGCTCTTAATCTAAAGATTGCCATCATCCCACACTATTGCTTCTCCAGTGAAAAGGCCTTGAAATATTAGTAATGATTTTTTTTTTTAGGTGTGTAAGTCTGGTAGACCTTACCAATTCTCTTTCTTTTCTAACTCCATTTCCATTAAGATTTTTATTTTAGATTGAAAATGAAAGGAAGTTTATTTGTTTCAAAATACTGATGTCAGAGTAATCTGCTAAACCTTTTTACTGATCTATTTCTCTTAACTTTACACCATTGTAGGAAACCATGGAATGTGTTTTGTTGTGAGAACTCTGGTGTTGTATTTTTATCCCCCTGTGCCTAACATATGCTATTGATGTGCAATACTTGTTTATTGAATGAATGAAGTAGCATGACGGAGGTCCTTTGGTCAAGTCATGTCTTCCTTTGTTTGAAGAGACCTACAGAGCCAGTTAGGCAACGCAAGTGAGCCAATTGGGTGGGAGGCAAAGAAAGCGTTAGGAATTGTGATAAATCGTATCTGGATTAAACACCAGCCAGGTTTTATAAGCCCTGCTGTGTATAAGGAAAGCCTTCTGCAGAAGACTAATGAATATATACTTCATATGAATGATAGAAATCCTTAAAATGATTCTAGACTATTTCTGATTTTTACTTGAATGGGTACCATGATTCTATAAAAACATACACACACACACACACACATATTGGCCACCTGTATATATTGATGCCTATATAAAATACTCTGCCCTGAAGAAAGTTAATTTAACAACTGTCACTTGCCCTAGTGTCTGTTCATTTGCTGAATCTCTGTTTATTGAGAATTGATGGAACTTTAGAGGTGCTTGCCAAACCACTTTGTTCTAAGTTGATAAGCAATCTGAGGAGCTGTATAATCTCTGGCAGTGATAACATGAATAACTTTTCTAATTAGAACAAAAGCAAAAGTTAAGTATTCCCAAGGAAACAACGGCCAATGTATACGGCATGCTTATGTGGCATTCTTGCAGCTGGGACACCAACCAGCTCTGCCCTTTCTGCCTCCTTTTCACACTTCAGAAGAAACGGGGAAAAAGCAACTAGAAAAATGATTGTCTACTTTTAAGCTGTAAATGCTGGGATGGCACCTGATGTCCTACAGGCTAAAAGTCTGTGGGCTTCAAGGCATTGGGCCAATTTCACCAGACTTTGTCTCAGAGTCTAACCTCTTATTCTCTATGGGTTCAGGTGTATTTACATGACAGTGCCCTAATTCCTGGTCATCTCTCTTGTTTTGAAACCTTGGCAGTAAATCTTAGGTGTCGACCGCATTCTGTAGCCAGACAGTCAACTTGCCAAGCCTTTTCCATTCTTCCTAGTGGCTCTTGACATTTAACCTCTTCCTGGAACTTGCTGCATAGACAGCCCTCTCTGATCCAAACCTTCCACCCTTTGCCTAATCGTGTGCTGTGCACAGTGTCACTCTCACCCTGTCTACATTATTATTTAATGCTGACACCTTTGTCTTTTCATTTCGTGTCTGTGCAGGAGTGTGTTTTCTTCTCTTTGAGGGGTCAGGGACCATAACATTTTTGATTCACGGTGTTGATAGATGCTTATATAGAAAATGACTGTTGACAGGGTAAAAAACTCACTGGGATTCTGAAGCTGAATCAAGATAGCTTGAATCCTTTTGTAATTTGCAGATTACAATGAACAGATTCTTCTTTACTGATTCCTATCCCATCAACAGAATCGACCAGTCACAGACCTGATAAGACCCATTAATAAAATCAATTTTAAAAATAATTATTGGGGAAGCATAAAAGGGCATTTGGCAGCAAATCAAGTAAACTTTATTGTTCTAAGGTCTGTGATTAGAGTGGTGCAGAAAGTTCTGTTAATGTCAAAACTGATTTATGGTCCTTCTTTTTAACTACTGTTCGCTGCTCAGAAGTAACTATTAGGCAGATTTTCTCTATCTTTCCCTTTTCCTGGCTCATGTTTGTTATCGGTGCATGCAGATTACATATCCCAGCAGTGCTCCATTTATGTATTACCTGCTATGATGTCGGAGAGACTTGCATTGTTTCCCTTTTTTTTTGAAAGTTGCCTACTGTTTATTATGTCATGGCTTCATGAGTCTTCTGCACAAATGATTTTGGCTGTTAAGATCAGATATGAAAGCTAGCAGTGCTCTGTGTCCTAAGTGGAAAAGATTTGTAAGGTATTTATTCAATCCTAACATTCTTAAGGAAATTTATTTAAATAACTGCTTACTGCATTAGAAGCATTCACGTTTACTTGGTATGTATTGAGTTGAATAAAAAGGTATATATGAGGGAGGTCTGGAAAGTATCCGGCCATATAATATGAAAAATAGAGGCATTTAATGGCTGGATTAATTCCGGACAGCCCTCGTATATTCTAATAATCTTCAATTTAATGACACATGCCACTTAATATGTTTGAGTAAAACTCAGTATTTTTATTGCACAGAAGCTTGGACGCAAGTTTAGTGCTACCTACCAACTTTTAAATACTTCATTTTTAATCACTATTAATGCATGGGTAAGCTGTGAAAATAGAGGCTTTTCTCGCACTTCCACAATTGAATATCTCATTCTTAGCAAATGCTCGGCTTCCTTCATTTGTTCCTATTTTCTCACTTTCATTTATCTTTGGTATCATAGACCCAAACTGCCTTGGGTTGGAGGAAGAAGCAGTGTGGTGGCCTAGACGTTTTCCACGTGATGGAATTTAACCTCCCTTTGTGTTTCTCCCTTGTACAGTCCCTTCAGTCTGAGTATGCTCATTACTAAGGCCTTGCCACTTCGGGGAAAGCGGTTCCACTCTCAGACCCAATTTCTGCATCTGGACGAGCAGTGGAGAGAGAGCCCGACTGCTTGTCCGAGGAGCATCTCTGCCTTCTTTCCTTAAATTAAAGACAGCACTAAGATAAGACCTCGGAGAGACTCGAAGCCAGGAAATTCTGGCTCATGACGACGATAAATGCACTGAAACTATGTTTGTGGATGTCAACACTTTTTCAGACAGTTTTAATGTTGAATTTGGTATTTTGAAAGGTTATTTTTAATGTATTTCGGTAATACAGTTATTACATTTACATGTACAGTGTTACATTATGTATGTATTGTGAACTTTAAAGAACTATTTTGATAAATTTATAAATATATAAAATTATGTAAAAACTAGACTATATTTTGACTTAGATTTTCTTGCTGTTTGCTACCAAAAATTTGTATTTTGAATTTGTTTAGTAAGGTTTTGTGTACAATGAATACATAATTCCTCTTGATTAAGAAAAAGAAGGGAGAAAGTTTTTAGAAAGTTATTTTTATGTTTTGTTATGGATATGGCCGATCCGCTCTTTCTTTTGGGAGGTCAGTCTAATGTAACAGTTTATCCAAGTTTATCTCTAGCAAGAGTATAATCGTTGGTTATGGCTTATTTGGACCATTTCCTTTCCCTTTGTTTTTGTTGCTGAGCCATTTAGTTTTGCATCCTTGGGGGCTTTAGCAAAATTTATCATCCAGTTGAAGATCAGAATTCACTGACTGTTTCTCCTGGAAGCATGCCTTTGCTCTGTGACACGACTCAACATTCCAAATGCTTTTATGTCTTTCCTCCTCTCAAAAGAGCTCTTAAGCCAATTAGAATAGTTTGCTTTTGGGACAGGTGGTCGTTGCCTGCAATCACACACCGTCTGGCACCAGTTTTAAATCAATGAAGAGGAAAAAATGGAAAAGAAGATGCTGCTAACTAGTTCTCTGTTAATTAAAGGAGCTTTGTTTCAAAGACAGAACGAACCCCTGACACGTAAGCTCCCATACCAGAAACATAACACGAAAATGGAAGGATTCCTCGGAGGTACGCACGGCCCTCCTGTACGTGAGCTCTCACGTGCGGGTGTCCAGCAGCCTGCGGGCTTGGTGTCCGTGGGAGCTGGGGACCCTTAGATCCTGATTCTTTTCCATGCTGCTTAAGAATAAGCTACTCAGTCAATTACACGGATCCACATGAAGTGCTTTATTCTCAACCATTGAGGTTTTTATAATTATTTATTACAGGGGGTATCTTGAGACTCATATTATAATACATGCTTCAGCAAAACATCATTGTTACGTTTTACATTTTTAAAAAGTCATTTGAATGAATGTTTGACTCAGGTTGATTAACTTAACCTTCAATAACTAAAGTACCAAATAATTGCACTAAACTAATGAAAAAAAAAATGAATTGTATGTTTTAGGAATCAAAAATTAAATGGAATTAAATTGTATACATTTTCTAATGCTGAAATAGTAAACTATTTTCTTACGAGTTGTTAAAAAGATTGGTTAATGTATAGGATGATATTGTTTTTTTTAAATTAGCAGTGAAAAATAATTCAGATGACATTTGAGAAATGGGGAAAGGGAACCATATTGACAGTTTTAGTTCTGTGAACACTAATTTGTGTGCAGCTATTAAAATGATTGTAAAATTGACTACTGTAAAATTTTCATGTGTGTGTATATTAGTCACATGTATCTACATGTGTAAGTCTTAATTATTTATACACATGTGCATACATAGACAAAGCAAGAAATGTATGTATATAATATAGAAAATATATAGCAAAGTAATTTTACTCCAATAATAAAAATTGTTTGACATGTATTTTGTTATGAATAGTTTACCTTCCAAAAGATATTTTGTTCTATTTTAAAGTGTAGAAAAATACACTGCTAATAAATAATAAAAGTTTTATGCAATTTACATTTTCCCTGGCTTTTATAATTTGGATTTTGAGTAATCGATGTGCTGAAGTCTTTTTATAATTTTATATTTGATCCAATCTGGTCGATGCCTTCAACTGGACTTCTCAAGAACTCTGTTCTGGAGTTTTAGTTTATCTTTGACTTCCCAGGTGGTGGCCATTGCCTGAAATACATGACAGCGAGCAGAGCGAAATCCTTAAATTTCACGAAAGTGACATAATGTCAGGCTCTTGCTGTTTCTCTCTCTATATATATAATATTCCTTTCTCTTCATAACACGCTGATTCTGATCAGTGTTTTGGGTCCTGCTTGGTCATTGGTGACTATTGCACACTCGTCATCACTTCCTTTTGAGAATGAGTGGCTGTTTCTCTTAAAGGAGAAATGATAGAACTTAAGTCAATCAGACGGCCCCCAACCTCACTACTGTTGGATCTGTGCCCTGAAGAGCCAGCCCAAGAGGAGGAAGCTGCACCCTTCAGTGGAGATATTTTACATATTAAGATGGATCTCTTTGGGTTGTGATATCTCTGAGGTTTTTCTCTTGTCTTTTGTCTATAAAAATCTTTAAGAACACAGGAAAGGTTGTGGGCGGGAAGGTAACTTCACTTCTTGAGTTGGGAATCTGCCAATTAGCTGTCCTCACAACACTGCATGGGACAATCAGGACACCACTAGTGTCACAGGACCACATCTTAGAGACGGAGATTTCTTAGGAATTCATAAACCTGTCTACAAGGGCAGAAAAGTCTTTTTCTAAAGATTTGCTTCTTATGAAAATAAATATTTAAAAAATCAATTAATTAGTTCCAACAAATTTCTCACCTACTGGTTATTGAGTTTACATGGTTCTGTTACCCTTAGATGTAAATGACTTACAAATTTCAAAACGCACTTGGAGAGGCAACACGATGTATGCATTCAGCTGTGATTCAAGTAACAGCAGGAATGAGTTTACTAACGATAAGCTGCACAAAGGTATTTTCAAAATTGTTCTCACTTGTATGCTTTCCTTGGTGATGTGTTAAACCATCAATCTGTCAAAAGTTTCTACTTCATTGTTGGTGCATACGCTGAGAAGTACTCTGGTGTTTTGGGTCACGTAAGAAGTCTGTACTTTTCCCCAAAGGGCGCTAGTAGGGCAGAGTTAACGGCGCCTGCGAAGGCCTTGCGGCCTCTTCAACACAGCAAAGCAGGGATGGACTGGGGAGATTCCCAATTGCAACAAGGTTGAAGTTACAGCATAAGATGAAACGCCTCTGTTTACACAGAGGTTGCATAGGGGCTGTGCAGCCAGGCATAGGGAGGAAGGTGGAAAATAATTGCATTAAGTTCTTTTGAGCTGAATTGAAATGTTAATATATTCCCACCCCGTTCCTTCTCTATGGATTGAATTATAATAATCATATCAAGAAGGAGAAAAATAGCTTTGCTAGAGAATGTTAAAGTTTTTTTGGTGAGTGCAAGTAGAAACTTAAATTGAAAGACTACTTTTAGTGTAAAACACAGACAGGTATTTGGAACTGGTTTCGAAGGACAAATATAAGTAAACTGACCTTTGTGCTTGCCATGTCTCGCTTTAACCTGCATGCCACCAAAATAGAGATGAGATACATTGCCACTTGCTATTTCTCCTTTGGTTTGAATCAAGTTGACCAAAGGTTCCTTTTGTTTTTGCTTTAAAGTTGAATTGGGAATGAAAAACAGGGCAAGGTAGTAACTGTAAAAATGACTGTAGCTGCAAATGTTTACATTTACATTAAACTTCAAATTCAGGGTTAATGATTTATCGGTTGTATTTTGTTTATGTTGTGGCTCTTTTCCAGAATAATTTAAAGTGGCTTCAAAGAATGGATCAGGTATACAATAGAGGAGCGAGATGGAGCTTTGGACACACAGTTTGAGGCAGGGACTTAAAGTTGAGGTAATAGGCCTTGCAAATGTCAAAGATTGGTTGTCTCTTCCCATTGGGGCAAATTTCCATTAAATACACACCTTCTGAACTCTTCATTGGGATTTATTTTAAGAGCAATACAATATATTGTTATTAAGTCTACACTCTACTGTTGTCCAGTGGATCCCTAGGACTTATCCTCACACATAACTGAAACTTTGTACCTTTTGACTAACTTGCTAGGAGGGTAGATCTGAAGTGTCTTTACCACAAAATAATAAAAAACAATAATAAATATAAAAGACAGGTGTACTCACAGGTAAGATTTATTACAGTGAAAGGATACAGAGTAAAACTAGCCAAGGGAAGGGTACATGGAGTGAAGTCTGGGGGAAGCCAGGCACAAGCTTCCGAGTGTCACCTCCCAGGGGAGTCACAAAGGCTGTGCTTTATTTTTCAGCAACCAGTATTGACAACACCCGTGATGTCCACCGATGAAGCTCAAAGAGTTGAAGCTCCCAAGGTTTTTTATTGGAGGCTGCTCCTGTCAGCACCCTCTGCCAGCCCTGAACCATAATCCCAGACTCCCAGGAGGAAAGCAGGTGTTCTGCATACACCTGGCTGTGCGGGCTGGGCACAGAGAACCACCCTTGTCATTAGGGGATGTTTGATATCAGTGTCAGGAGCCTTTTACCAGTCACGTTCCCTGGTGCAAGCCAAGGGCGACCTTGAAAGCAGGCCTTTCTAAGGACACCAGTCTCAGGCCTGTTTTGCAAGCACTTTATTTTTTGTACACTCTGCATCTTAGCCAACCGACTTTGTAGGAACCAGAGCCCAATTAAATTAAAGTGCAGTTTAACCTTATGAAGTTGACCCAAAGTCCCTGTCTTCGGGAGGCTTTTTTTATGGAGAAAGAGTTGTGATCTGGGGGACAGGGCTGCCTCCTTCTGGGTCTCCGGTGCTCCAGATGGGCAAAGTTCTGATTACCGTTTTGGTTTTAAGTGGATAAATTCAGACGTGATATAGCTTCTTCTTCTTAAACACACTGCTGGTCATAGTGTATGTGCCACCACTAAGGTCCCCATATTTAGTCTGACTAGACATCCCATTTTAAATGGTACATATGGTCAGCCTATTGACACCATGAATTTAGCCCAGTGGGACTAGACTGATCATATGTACTGTTCGAAACGGGGCAGTCCCATTGTTTTCTGTCCCATTTAATATGGGACATCTGGTCAGCCCGTCAATATTCCAGGCCTTTTCAGGGAAACCAGTAGGAAAGAATCTCTTTGCTTTACAAGATGAAATAGTCTAAAATTTTGCCCCTAATATTTACCTGTTACTTAATAAGTGAAGGAAATAAAAATCTAGGTAAAAACAGTTCTTAAAATATTGCAATTTCAAAAATACTAACATTTTAAAAATTAAAGCTAAAAAATAATGACTGCAAAATAAAAAAATAAAAGGGCACCAGTGAGGCTTTAAAATAGATATAGTTAAAATCATAAAAATATAAATTAAAATAATAAAATATATACCATAAAATTATAAACAGCCTAAAATAAGGTATCAAATACAATGAAATAATACCATTTAAGAATTGAAGATTTAGACGAATGAGCTAGAATAATCAATTAAGTTAACAGCACATCAGACACAAAACACCTAGGTTTTTAAAAATAAGAAAATTGAAAAAAAGAAAATAGAGAATTTTAGAATATACAGAGCAACAGGGCCGATTGTGCAGAGAAAGTCACAGATGCTCACAGGCCTCCCATTTAGCAGGACCCCACAATTGAGCTGCCCTTCGCAGGACTTGTGACAGTCAAAATCCCCAGGCAGAATGTTCTAAGAAAAAGACCTATGAGCAAGACATTTTGTCAGCTCCAATTATTCCAACTCGATTTCCAACCTGTCATCTGCAGGCCTGTAAAGGCTGTTAAACCTTGAGGGAATGTTAAGAATACCATTTTTTGAGTGCTTGTTCTAAGCCAGACAATGCACTAAATGCCGTAAATCTGTAAGTAAAATGTATAAGCTACCTTACGATATAGCCCTGAGAGGTTTCAGGAGGAGCAACGGATGTGGAGAAGTGAAGTGCCTTACTCAAGGTCACACAGCTAGCAAGTGGGACAGCCCGGATTTAAACACAGCCTCAAGCCATAGCCAATCTCCTGTTCTTTCTGCTGAATTACACGTATAGACACGGCCTGATTGCCGTGAGAAAGCGTCAAAATACCGGAAACACCTCAACTCAGCATTTCAAAGCTTCAGCTTGGGGCACATGCTGTTAGGCCTAGAGAGTGGGGTTAAAAGGTTTTATTGCTTTGAAAATAGAGCTGCTTGGAGACAGGGAGTATTAGATATATATATATTAACCAATAATCTCTTCCTGGTTCTCAGCTGGTGTGTAAAATCTAAAAAGGCCAAGAATTCATACATGAGGACCTAATGGAAGCAAATTAAATTCTTCCATTAATCCCAATGTATGAAAAATAATTGTTATAAGGCAGAGAGTTTGGGTTTGAAATTGTCACAGGGACCTGCGCAGGCACCTTTCTGACAGGCACTCTCTGTACACAAACGGCAGTGAGCAACATCTAATAAACAGGAAGTCTAAGGAACTTTTAATATAAATGTTAACATCGTCCTAATAAACTCTGAGCAATTCTTTTCTAAATTGCACTGTTCCCTTGGTTCTAATGGGCTCAAACACGAATAATTAGAATCCGATTTAGTAAAATAGCTTATTGAAAGTAGTACAGCTTGTGGGGTTTAGTTAATATACTGTTTTTGTTTAAATAAAAATATAATTCTTGTAAAAACAAACCAGAGCTGTATAGAGCAAATGATTCAGGTCCTCCTTCCCCTCAAATCTACTAACCTGAAGTAACTGTGGTAACAGATTAGACTTGCATATTTGATTTCTTTTCTAAAGCGTGTTCTGTACTTAAATAATGGCTGTCTGAACACCCAAAAGATTATGTGTTTCTTGTTCCTGCACAAATATGCTCAGTGTTCCAAATGATGTGTTGGGTAAAAATAGGCCCAGTCCCCCTCTTGTGAGCTACACATTAAGACTTCCTTTTACAGATTTTACAGGGTCAGTCCTTTTAATGGCCAGCTTACTTTGCACTGTCCTCGGGAAGCCTTTTTCTACTTTGGACTTGGTGAAGTGTAATTGCTTTTTCTTCACGAAGCCGTGACGTCCTTAATTAAGTTTGTATGCCTTTTATTGCTGTATTCCAGGTACCGGACTCAGGCACAGGATGCTTTTATTTCACTTCACTTTTTTTATTTTCATATTTTCTCTGAGTGCTTCAGAAATTAAGTGCTACATATGAGGTCTGACAATTAAGTTTGCAAACTTGCGACCGTGCGCTTACATTGGCAGCACTGTACAAACAGGTTGGTAAAGTTCATAACCTTGGTATATCTGAGTCACACAGCGGTGTTCGCGTCGGCATGTGGCGGTGTCTTGCTGAGTGGCGTTCATTATTGTTACATGTTTTTGTGTGTCATCACAAGAATGTCAAAGTTTGAATTAGAGCAATGAACAAACATTAAATTTCTTGTTAAATTTGGCAAGAGTGGAAGTGAAATCAGGAACATGTTAGTCCAAGTTTATGGGGACAATGCCATGAAGAAAACGGCAGTGTATGAATGGATCAAATATTTTTCTGAAGGGAGAGAAAGTGTCACTGATGAAGAGAGGTCAGGGCGGTCAGTAATGAGCAAAACTGACAAAAACATTGCAAAAATTCATTGACTTGTGCATCAAAATCGTCAGCTGACTATGAGAAGCATAGCAGACCAAGTAAACATTAATAGAGAAACAGGGAAACCTTAACTGAAAATCTTGGCACAAGAAAGGTGTGTGCAAAAATGGTCCCAAAGAAGCTCACCAATGAACAAAAGCAAAGGAGAGTCGAAGTTTGCCAAGACCTTTTGGAGAGGCAAGACGATGTTTTGGGCCACGTTACCACCGATGAGGAAACATGGGTGTACCAACATGACCCTGACACAAAGCATCCAAGTGCAAAATGGAAGTCAGCCAATTCTCCATGACCAAAAAATTCCATCAGTCCACATCAAGAGTCAAAATGATGTTGTAACTTCTTTTTGATATCAGAGGGATTGTTCATTATGAATTTGTACCAACCAGACAAACAGTCAACTAAGTTTACTGTTTGGAACTGCGTGAAAAAGTTAGAGAAAAATGTCCTGAACTTTTCGCCATCAATTCATGGCTCTTACATCACAGCAACACACCAGCTCACATGGCACTGTCTGTGAGAAGGTTTTTAGCCAGTACACTGGCCTGACACTCAGTCCCAAGAATACACCCCTGGGACTCAACACACATTAATAGGTGTTCTTGTTCTAAAAAAGTGTGTGGAGGGAGAGGCTTGCCAGGCAGACAAAACAAGTGTCCACTATACTTGTATAACAAGACAAAGATGTTACAAGGTGGCACTGGGGAACAGTGTGGTGCACAAGTAATGACTGGAGGAATAATACAGCATATTGCTGTACCCCAGCCAAATAAAAGCTGGACCCTTGGAGCAGCCTTTTTGTAGAGTTTAGGTTTCCTATCACATGTAGGGTGTGGAGGTGGTTAGGATGAAATGAGGCAGTGCATATAGGCTGCTTAACACACAGAAAACCACTGTCTACCCCATACCTCAATGAGCAGCAAGCACAGGATAATTTAGTTTTATCTACGGTATTTGAGGGACAGCTAAAGTGATGTCTAGTATGCAGTCTGAAATGGGGTGATGTCCTCAACTCTATTTATTATTTATTTGTAATTACAGTTGACATACAAGATTATATTAGGTTCAGGTACACAACATAGTCAACCAATGTTTATATACCTTTCAAAGTGATCACCAAAACAAGTCGAGTCTATCTGTCATCATACATGGTTGTTACAATATTATTGACTATATTCCCTATGCCGTACATTATATCTTTATGACTTATTTTATAACTGAAAGTTTGTACTTCTTAATCCCCTACCCATTTTCCACCCAACCCCTATCCGTACTCTCTGACAACCATCAGTTTGTTCTCTGTATCTATGAGTTTCTGTTTCATTTTGTTTGTTCATTTTGTTTTAGATTCCACAAATAAGTGAAATCATGTGGTATGTGTCTTTCTCTGTCCATCTTATTTCACTTAACATAATACTCTCTAGGTCCATGTTGGTGCAGATGGCAAGATTTCATTCTTTTTTATGGCTGAGTAATATTCCATTGCTGCCATATTTTGGCTATCGTAAACAGTGCTACAATAAACATAGGGGTGCACATATCTTTCCGAATTGGCATTTTTTGTTTCCTTCAGATAAATACCCAGAAGTGGACTTGCTGCGTTGTTTTCCTCAACTCTTAAGATCCATGACAGAGAGACTTCAAACCCACGTTTGGCAGTTGCTTTCTTGAGGCTCAGAGGGCTGTGCCCAGTATCCAGAGAAGGGTTTCAAGGATGATAAGATAAAGGCATATGCTGCGAACAGGGCTTCTTGAAGCTGACAGTGCCAACTTCCTTCCCAAGCAGGAGGTGGGCACCTTATTTCTGAGATGAGGAAAATAGCATATATTAGTTTTTCTAACCATCGATGGTTGCCTTGATGAGCTCAATGCAGGATAGTGGCACCTGGTTGTCTCCCTTGTTTCCTAGTCATTCTAATTTAGTCTTGAAAATTACACGAACAATTTCTTAGACTTTTCCCCCCTGTTATTTTGTTTGTGATCCTGTCAATTCTGCTTTACTCTAAGAATGATAATAATTGTGGCCAAGCATCTAAAAGTATATGATCTTTTTTTTCACCAATGATATCTGAAAACACACACACAGAGTAGTCTTTTAATTTGATCTCCTCGATTAAACTATCTAAAGTACAGTAGACTCTCTGTTAACTGGAATTCAAGCAACCAACACTCTCAAGCAACCAGCAGAACACAGAGTCTACTTACATTTAACTGGCATCTACCAATCCCCAGGGGTGCCGGTTAACTGAGTGGCTACTGTAACTCCTAAATGCTTGAAAACATGAAACTGTCTCCATTGGGCTGCTATCTCTATCAGACAGAAATATTTTTAAAGTAGATTTTTAAAAATAAACTACATTAAACCCCTTACTGGAAAAAAAGTCACTTCTGGATAGAGACCAAGCCAAAGCAATTTTAGTTCAAATTGGTTTTCCTGGAAATGCTGAAAACGTAGTTCAGAAAAGAAATGCCTTGGCAACTTTACAAATCAACACTCAAAAACTAACAAGGTCAGTCTACATAGCTTCCACTTGATTCTCACTCAAGTACTAGTGTTAAAAGAATCTCCTAGGCAGCTTGTCAAAATGCAGATTCCCGGGCCCAGATAGTAGCTCTGCCCCAGACCCAGGTGGTTTTGGTACAAGAGGCTTGAAAAGCACAGTTCACTTAACTCTGAAAGGACAAATGCAGAGACTTATAAATTACTAGGACTAGAATTAAGAGTTGTGTTCATGTTTATTATGTTATTTTGTGATCAAGTGGACTCTAGTGGGACCACCTGGATTAGTATCATGGGACGACCTGGTTCAAGGCATAGATCCATCACTATGTGTGTGACTTTGGATAAGTCATTTACTGTCTTTGGGGTTCAATTTTCTGTAAAATAAGGAGATTAGAAGGCATACATGGTTCTTAGCCTTTTTGAGATTATAGACTCCTTTGAGAAGCTAGTAAAATTCTTTAATCTTTTCTCTAGAAAAATGCACAAATACATACACACATTTTCGTACCCAAATTTAGAGAGGGTCACAGCTTCCTTAAAATGCTTATAGGGACTTCTGAGGCAGTGAGTCTCAGAGCTGGGGAGTTGGCTTTATCTCTATTAGGTTTCAGGAGCCCCCACTTCCTATAATTCAGATTTGTTCCAATGAGAAGCATGTCCCTTTACGGTCCCCACTCCCTCACTCCACATTCAGAATCACGTCGTCACTAATACATATGACACACTTCTTATGTGCTGGCCACTTTGTGAAATGGTTTGCACAAATTTAATCATTATAAGACCCCTCGGAGGCAGATGTCATTATCTTCATTTTACAAATGAGAAAACTGAGGTGCATAAGGGCAAATAACTTGCCTGCGATCACATGGTACTAACAAACAGGTCCTGGGTTTGACCCCGAGCTCTTAACCTCTCTGACTGGGTTCTTCAGTCTTGCCACTGGTGACATTTTGGTCTGGTTAATTCTTTGTCGTTAGAGTCTGTCCTGTGTACTGCCAGATGTTTAGCAGCATCCCTGGCCTCTATCCATCAGATGCCAATACCTCTCTCCCATTCCAGAAGTGACAACTGAAAATGTCTCCAGGATACATTGCCAAATATATTCTGGGGGCAAAACAGCCCCCAGTTTGGTACACTCTCTGTTATGGTACACTCCCTGACAGCACTACCCAGTGAGCTACTGTCACTGGGGGCAGGCTAGGGACCCTCTCAAGCCTGATGGCATAAGAGCAAAGTTGGGAACCATTATTCCCCACATAAAGGGCTGCAGGACGGAACAAACTACAGGTCATAATCAGCTTCCTGCTTCTCTAAATTCTTCATTTATAAAAGCTCTACCAGTCAGCTTTCTTGGGATGTAAATGCTTACATGCGTTGAATTACTCCTAAATTTGGCTACAAAACAACACAATGCCATTGTTCATTGGAAAACGGCCTTCTAGAGTTCAAACACATCCACACTAACAAGGTCCCCAGATGTGTAAGCGGGAGGCGGAGACCTGAGGAACCAGAGCTGGGATTTGGAATGGGACTGTGGACAGTCTTGGGGCTGCTCTGTGGCTTGGCTATCAGCAGACAGGAAACCAGCAGTTTCTCTCTGCTGCAACTTACCCTTTGGTTTCCCTAAGTGTAGAAGGCAGTTGCTAGACATGTTTTGGTGGATTATGAAATTGAATACTGGGAAAGTCCACATTGGACTGTCAGGGTTGGTGTGGGGTTGAATGGGGGGGTTGGTGTGGGGTTGTATGGGGGGGTAGTTAACCAAAGTACTATTTAAAAATCATTTGGTAGCATCAACTATGAGGATGTGGTTACATGAAGCTTTTAAAGCATGCTAGAAAAATCAGTAACAACAATCTTTGCTGTTTAACTCTGACAGTGGTTGAACTGCCATCCCATCTATCAAAGGCTCCTAAGAGACGTGTTCAGTCAAGAAAGAGCTAAGCATTTACAATGTTTCAGGCACTCTGATCAAAAGGCGATTTTCGGCTGGCTTCCCACGTGGAGAGGAGATAACCACAAGCCTGGCCTCGGCAGGGGTATGCTCAGGTGTTCTGGGGGCACACGGGCCAGACAGCCCACAGTGGAGATCCAGAAAGACCCCACGCAGGAGGTGAGGTCTGGGTCCAGACCTGGAAGAGGACAAGGATTTAGCTGGCCGAAGTGGGGGCCGACTGTGGAGGGGCAACCAAGGGAATAGCATCCACTGGACAAATGGAGGTGGATGGGAGGGAGAGTAGAGACGGGCACATGCCAGTTCACAGTGTGGCGGGAGTGGAGTTGGAAGGGCGAGGCGTGTGTGGACAGGTGAGGATGTGAGAGGTCACGTGGACTGTTCTAAGACGTCTGCTGACCTCAACACTTTCGGAGGCCCCATCACCCTTCATATCAAGCATATTAAAATGTATTCTGATCCCATGTTGGAGTAATTTATAAATAACGACGAATGGAATTGCAGTTGACCATTTAATAGCGAATTGATTTCTACTTTAAAGGTTCCGTTTTATATTTCAGAGCCAGTAATTCTTCCTTTCAGCTATCACATATTTTCAAAGGGTGTTGAAAAGCTGGTATGCTATAGACATCATGTTTATAGGGCCCAAGTGATAACAATAGCCTTGTTTTAAACTTGCAGATAGAAATTGACTGTCCCTCCCTCCAACCCCCCACTGCCCAGCGCCCATCCATTTTCTCCTTCCTGCCCTTCCTTGTAGCAGGACAAGTGCGCACGCACCCAGACTGTGGTCCCAGCTGTTCTTGCAGCGAGAAACAGCCACGTGACTGAAGACTTGGCCCTTGGTGCGTGCACAGAAGTGACATGTGAGCACACCAGCTGCCCCCACTCCCTGGTTCTTTGCCCATCGTGGTGTGCTGGTGGAATGTGGACGTGGTGGTGGAGAAATGATGTCGGCCACGTAGAGAAGGACACCACCCCAGGGCAGTGCTTCCCACGCTTGGGCATGCGGCAAGTCACCTGACGTTGTTGTGAAAACGCATGCCAGGCCCCCTTCCTGGAAACTCTGCCTCAGTGGGTCTGAGTCATTTCTAGCAAGTTCCCAAGGGCTGCCGGTGCTGCTACCCAGGGTCCTTGAGTGGAAACTTCGTATGTGACAAGATGCAAATGGTCCATCACGAGGACTGTTGGTGGATGCCCAGCTTAGAACCCAGGTGTACTGAAACCCCACCGAGCATTTTCTTCCACAATGTCTCGTTACCATGTTTCATATTGACTTTTCAAACGAATAACTTTTCCCAGGGAAAATTAATTTATTGGGGGGATGACGTTTATGCAAAATTTCCCACATGGAATGGTTCAATGAGTTCTTGCGCCAAAGATTCCAACATCAGACTGCAAATCTCTTAAGATGAACCACAAGCTAGAAAGTTCTGCAGTGCAGAGCTGTGGGTTATTCAGGTTCCTTGCTTACTCCCGACACCCATTTTTAACCTTCTGGTTGGTTCATTTTTACCCTCTAACCTAGGGGTGTCCAATCTTTTGGCTTCCCAGGACCACACTGGAAGAAGAAGAATTGTCGTGGGCCACACATAAAATATGCTAACACTAACGATAGCCGATAAGCTAAAAAAAAAAAAAAAAAAATTCTGTGCATAATTTTTGTAACGCTTTAAGTAAGTTGATGAATTTGTGTTGGGCCCTATTCAAAGCCGTCCTGGGCCACGCCTGGCCCACGGGCCGCGGGTTAGACAAGCTTGTTCTAATCACCTCATTACTGAAACACAAACCAAACTATGGAAAGGAGTTTGGGGATGAGAAAAAAAAAAAACAACAAAAAACAAAATTGTGATTTAAATTGACACTTGGGAATTTTCTGTGGATTACCAAAAAGAAAAAAAAAAAATAAAGATAAAAAAACAAACAAATACATGTTATTTACAATATAATTCAATTCTTTTTAAAAATGTGGGATGGAGAGGTCAGTCCTAGGTGTATATTGATGCCTCAAAAAAAACCAAAAAACCAACCTTCATCCCCCCAAATGTATAAGACCAGGATGAAAGACATTGCGAGTATATGAAATTTTATTCTAGCATTGATGGGGCGGGGGGGGGGGAAGGAAAGAAAAATGAAGTAGGGTGAAAAATAAGGGGATTGTGAGGAAGAGAAAAGACAAGACAGAGAAAGTTGTTAATTACAGGACTTTCTGAGCGAGATATTTTTCTTCCTTCCACAAGTTAGGAGCTGCTGAATAATTCATGCGGAGCGTGGCAAGGCTGCCTTTTCCCTGGGTGATGTATAAGTGAGCAGGAGAGAGCTCAGAGTGGGCTCGCATCAGCCATCCCTCTTGCCTCCGAGCACGAGGTGGGTGCTCTTCTCCGGAGCTCCGCTCCTGCCTTTGCAGCCAAGCAGCCTTGCTGCTGCAGCCTGCCTGCCTGCCTGCCCACCCGTCTGGGCTCGCAGCCCGCTGCCAGCCGAGAAGTCTCCCGGCAGCTGCCGGTGTCTGCCCAGGACCACGTGCGTGGATGCTGCTGGAGAGAAGTGGGCACTTGCTCCTGGCACGGATCCCAGCTGAGTGTCTCCTGTTGAGGTGGGGACCACAGATGCTACTGCCGAGGAGGTGTTTCCTGGCGTCTGTCCCTCTGCTACGGCCAGCTTAGGATCAGCCCCAAAGTAAGTTACCCCCACCCAACCCCTGGCATTGTCCCCAGCTGGGACAGTGCTGCTTGCTCCTGGAAATTAGGGGCGCCATTCGGCAATATGCCCATGTGTGTGTGTGTGTGTGTGTGTGTGTGTGTTCGGGGGAGAAGAGGAGACTTCTTGGCATTTCTTGGTATTGCTCTGGGGCTTCCCTGGTGCCTGCTGAATGCAAAGAGGCCTTTCCTGGAGACATTCCCCAGGCGGGCACCTGTCATCTGCCACCCCCTGCTCCTCGAGAGCCCGCTCTCCCCCTCCCCCAGCCCACTACCCTCCTCCCGTCCTTTGTGTCGGTGGCAGAAAGCTGAAGGGGTGTCTTTGCCCTCCCAGCAGGCGGGTGCCGTGATGGGCCGCGCTGCAGCGAGCCGACGCTAGCCCGCCAGGTGCGAAGACTTGGCCAGAATGACCAACTCCTCCTCCACGTCCACTTCCTCCACCACCGGGGGGTCGCTGCTGCTGCTCTGCGAGGAAGAGGAGTCGTGGGCGGGCCGGCGCATCCCCGTGTCCCTCCTGTACTCGGGCCTGGCCATCGGGGGCACGCTGGCCAACGGCATGGTCATCTATCTCGTGTCGTCCTTCCGAAAGCTGCAGACCACCAGCAACGCCTTCATCGTCAACGGCTGCGCCGCCGACCTCAGCGTCTGCGCGCTCTGGATGCCGCAGGAGGCGGTGCTCGGGCTCCTGCCCGCCGGCTCCGCGGAGGCCCCCGCGGACTGGGACGGCGCCGCGGGCAGCTACCGCCTGCTGCGGGGCGGGCTGCTGGGCCTCGGGCTCACCGTGTCCCTGCTGTCCCACTGCCTCGTGGCCCTGAACCGCTACCTGCTCATCACTCGGGCGCCCGCCACCTACCAGGCGCTGTACCAGCGGCGCCACACGGCCGGCATGCTGGCGCTGTCCTGGGCGCTGGCCCTGGGCCTCGTGCTGCTGCTCCCGCCCTGGGCGCCCAAGGCCGGCGCCGCGCCCGCGCGCGTGCACTACCCCGCGCTGCTGGCGGCCGCGGCGCTGCTGGCGCAGACGGCGCTGCTGCTGCACTGCTACCTGGGCATCGTGCGCCGCGTGCGCGTCAGCGTCAAGCGGGTCAGCGTCCTCAACTTCCACCTGCTGCACCAGCTGCCCGGCTGCGCCGCCGCCGCCGCCGCCTTCCCCAGCGCCCCGCACGCGCCCGGCCCCGGCGGAGCCGCGCTCCCCGCGCCCGCCCAGCCGCTGCCGCCCGCGCTGCACCCGCGCCGCGCGCAGCGGCGTCTCAGCGGCCTGTCGGTGCTGCTGCTCTGCTGCGTCTTCCTGCTGGCCACGCAGCCGCTCGTGTGGGTGAGCCTGGCCAGCGGCTTCGCGCTGCCGGTGCCCTGGGGCGTGCAGGCGGCCAGCTGGCTCCTGTGCTGCGCGCTGTCCGCGCTCAACCCGCTGCTCTACACCTGGAGGAACGAGGAGTTCCGCCGCTCCGTGCGCTCCGTCCTGCCCGGCGTCGGCGACGCGGCCGCGGCCGCGGTGGCCGCCACGGCCGTCCCCGCCGTGTCGCAGGCGCAGCTGGGCACCCGCGCCGCCGGCCAGCACTGGTGACTCGGCCCGGGCCCGAGGGGGGCGGAGAGTCCCGGCTGCCGACGTCCTGGGCCACCACGGCCTCCTGCCCTTGTAAAGGATCCGCTGCCGGGACGAAAGCTGCGCGAAGACCGGTGACCCCACGGGGATACCCGAATCAAGGTCTCTCCCTAGATGGGGTCCCCGAAGTCACTTTGGACGGCCACCCGATTTTTACCCTCTGTTTCTGTGTTTTAGAGCAATCCTGAAGTCAACACACCGCAGACTTCGAGAACTTGCAAACTGACTTGGGGAAAGAGACAGCTAATTAATTCAACATTGTTTTTGACAACAGAACTTGGATAACGTGTTGTCAGTCCCACCCCCGCCGTCTCACAACATATGTGAAGCACCTTGAGTGTGCAGGAGCCACAGGAAGTACTGTTGAGGAAGAAAATACACCTGACACGTGTTTCAGAACGTCCCTGTCTCTGAGGATGCTTCCTTGTCATTTACCCTTTGGGTGCACCCCAGTAATGAGTCGTCACGAAGACCTCAGGCCCTTTATTCTTAAAAGGGTGTTTATAAAGTCAGATCATTCCTGAAGGACATAGAATCTTAGCCAGTGAGAAAGAAACAAACCAGGTTTATTATTTTATATTCCTTTTCGCACTTCGAAGACTGTTGAATGGCATTGAGTGTTAAAGGGAAAATTTTTCATTTTGCCGACTGATGCTCTGAATTGGAGGTTGGAATTTTGAGACCAAGAGGGTTGCTATTTTAGGTGCCGGTTTCACGTGTTCTATAGCATGCACACTTGTTGCTGCCCTCATTTTGTAATCCATTTACCTGCCTTATGAGTGTGATTGCAGCTCTGCAGTACAATGGTTGCTAAGGAGAATAAGTTCTGTGTTCTCTTTAGCATTTACCCTATCTCAATGCACATGATATAATTAAACACTAATAATACCATGACTGCATAGCTAATGTTAGCTGCTATTGCATGCTCCTAGATGCTAGAACTTACTGGGCATGTGGGCTACTAAAGCAATACCCGTTAGACAAGGACATTTACTTCTTCCAGACACCAGAAGAAGTGGCCTTCTATTATTTGAAAAGAGACACAGAGAAACCTCTGGCTACCCAAAGTTCTTCTTGTCTTGACCCAGTTTATGAGAAAATACCCAGTTGGGACTTTATCTTGCAAATGGAACCACAGGCAAGATGGATCAATGATGTGTTTTGGCTCTCCCGAAGCCTTCTGTACGCTTTTAGGGTTTAGACAAGCCACGCAGTAGAAAGCAGCACTGCTTTTTATGTAGTTCACGTGTATTCCCACGGCAGTCACATTAATATCGTCCCTGTTAAAGGAAGTGTGTATGACGAACAGTTCAAAGGGGGTCCATTCTAAAATGTACGATTTGAGGCTTGCCTTTCATGTCTGGTTCACGAAATTCATTTAGAAATATTTGAAATGCACAATTTTGCAAAACCACTTTATAAAATTAAAATGGGGAGACATTTTAAATAAATGTCTGACTGCTAACCACATCCAATATGAGGCCGAACAGCGTCAGTTGGCTGTGTAATTGCTTTGACACCCTCATGGACATCGTAAGCCAGGAGAGTGGGCACTTAGGTGTCTGAACAACTATGGGAGTTGCAGGAAACTTTGACAAGTCTGTAGTGGAACAAAGCAAAACAAGTATGTTCATCACCAATGATAGATCAGCAGTCATTTTATTAACCTATCCCTTAGTGCATGTACCATTTCTCTCTTCCTAAGGCTTCATCTGTTCTCATTTTCTTGATTTCAATAATTAAAGTTCAGACGACTACTCTTCTGAGTTGTTTTCTTCTGTCTCTGGTCTTGCAAACCTCCTTGAGAACACGGCAACAGACGACACTGTCCTGAAGCACTAGTGACGAAAGTACATTCCTGGTTCTGGCTTTATTTCATTTCATTTTTGGTTTCTAAAATTATTTTCACCTTATATAATTAATAGGATCTGTATGACAGCATTAAGAAGAAATGGGTGTAATTTTCTTTCTGTAAGCACACTTCATCAGGGAAATAGGCTACACAAACAACAGGGCTGTAGATTTTTCTTTTTGGCGAGTCTGGGGGGAGTTTTCCTAAATCTCTATCAGAAAGATTTTCTTTTAATGAGGACTTGATCCTTGTTTCTCACTGTGGATGCTACCAATGATTCTCCCTATACTGTTCCTATAGATGCTTGCCACACAGATAAACGTAGCTTTTCACGCAGCTGACATCTTGCAGTGCTGTGGCTGACACTCGTGTTGGCTCAGTGTCATGTAGAAGGCCTACTTTAGGTTATACTTACTGGTAATTAACTCCACAGGAGTGATTCACTTTTAATTTCAAAAGTAGCAATGATGTGTCTAAAAATGCCTTTCTAGGAGTGTTGGAGTTACTGTTTTCACCAATTAAGTTAATGGAGATTGCGTTCTTACTTAAATGAAACCACACATTAACCACCCAGGAATAAAAATTCCTAATTGCTGTTGGGGGCTGTTCTGCTGTGCCTTCTCTGCTTTCATTTGTGAGGCATGTGCCCGCAAGACAGACAGCAACACCCTCCACCCCTTGCACTTCAGTGGCTAAATTCTAGCTGTGATAGGTATTACTCCTAGCACTTCCGTCCTTCCAAAACGAAGTATGTGCATAAATAAGAATTCTGCTTTGTACAAAGGCATCCACAGGTGGTTTTTGTTTTCAACACTCTAGGGAGAGTTCAAAGGTCAAATTTCCTTATGTCTCAGAATTAGGGAGAAAGTATTCTACAATGTGGGTATTGTTCTTTTCAGGAGATCCAGTGGGAGGAGGGAGTGGAGCTGAGGAAGGGGGAAGGGACTGTCTTTAACTCCCAGATAGAGAAAGCCATTGAGAAAATGTGCTCGCTAAGGGCACATTGGCTTGATTTGACTTCATGGTTCACGGCAACCCTGCTCCTTTTATGACCATATCGGCCAACTTCATTGTTTGAAGTGTAACCTCTATTCCGTTCTCCCGTTCTCCTGGGGACTCAGAGGGTGCTCACCTGACTCTTTTATCAGTCCTATGAGCTCCCTTGACAATGGGCATTAAGGACAAAAATTTAAATTCAAGAACATTGAGAAATACTATAGATGACCCTTACTTGCAAACATATTAATATATTTGTGGGTTGTGGGGCAAGTGTGGAGCTCCAGATGGGCGGTCTTGGTCTGCAGGAACCAAAGGGGACCCTTTCTTTTCACCCCTACTCTCCCTTTTAGGACTTTCAGGGGCCTCATGTGGACTCAGCCCCCAGGTCCAAGCCCTGTCCACACACACCTTTCCACCAGCCACCTTGCCCACCTCTAGGATCTTTTGGTCCACGTGCAGGGGACAGAGCATGCCTTCAAGTGGCCTCAAAACATTTGGGTAGGGAATTAAGTAGGTTCCAGGTACCAGCACCTGTTGAGGAGGGCACAGGCGCTGGGTGGGCACATTTCCTTGGGACTCCTCTCCCTGTGGGGAGGGGAATGACCAGAAGAGAGTGGGAGCAGACCCTTTAAAGTGTGAGACCCAGGCTGGGACTCCAGTTTCTCGAGTCTAAGGGCCATTGCATATAGGCCCTTCTCAGCTGTCCTCTCCTAGCTCCTCCCACCTGCAGGGATGCCAAACATAAGGTTTCCTCAGCTCCTTAATCTCATTAGGCCTAACGCAGTAGGTAAGGGGGGGTGAGGAGAGAGTGCCAGGTGGGTAGACGAAACAACGTCGGTCGGATGTGACATGGAAGGGGCATGCTGGGTAGAAACATGGGTCGCATTGGACAGTTTACTTGTGTGTATTCCTGACCAGTTTCATAACAACACGTTTAAATGAGTGAAGCCAAAACTCAGAATAAGAGAAAGAAAAAAGAAAAGAAAAAGAAAGAGAAGCAACTAACCAGCTTAAGGTCATGCAGCCATCAGATGGAGCTAGGATTTGAGTTTTTGGGTGAGATGGTAACTATTTAAGTCAGGTGTGGCTTTCCCTCCCTGATACGACGATTCTCTCATTTCTCCAATGCTTTTCTCCCCTCCTTGCACCCTTTGCTATACCTTAGTTGATCTGTAAACACCGTCTTGTAAACACAGCCCGTGTTGCGGGCCCGAGCCCCCTCGGGTGTCCTCGTCGCTGTCCCCGCCCCACCCTTCGGGGGAGGCTCCCTTGTCTCCCCCTCCGCGTCAGAGCCCCGCCCCTCAGTCAGGAGGCTCCGCCCTCACAGACAGCGCCCCACTTCTTTCCTGCCACGTAGTCCCTTCTCGCTTTATCTCTGTGTTTTTGTTTTGTTTTTAAGGGCAAACACTGTCTTTCATCTTTTAGTAGCCAGTTACCTGAAATATACTACATATTGATCTATGTTTATAGTTGAAGACAGGAATTTTGAAAGAAAAAAAGATTGGACCTTCCCTTGCATGTTTCTTTTGCTCTTGATGAAACAGACCCAAGGGTAAATCCTATCTCCCAACTCACATCTTGCCAAAAGACATGTCAGAATAGTAATGTATGGGATTCTGAGCCATGCGTATAAATCACAGCCTGCCAGTGCTGTCATTTGGGGCATTTATACTCCTGTTAGCCAAGCTCTGTTCACATCAACAAAGGCAACAAGAAGAAAATGCCATCCTAATGACTACTTTAAATCCAAGGTTAAATTACTAAGTATGTGCAATGATTACTCTGGACCTTGTGTGGAGTACTGTGTAATTTTGATTTGGAAAAGCCTTCAACGTGGCTAATCCCTGGCCCTGTGATTTTGCTAGGATCCTGGGAGAAATAACTGTGGGAATGTCTCTACCTCTCGTGTCAGTTCACTGGATGGTAGATAGGGACACCATCCAGCCCAGCTCCCTGCTATTTTTATTAGACAGAAGGTGCTTTAATTTTTAATTTTTCTTGGCATAAATGAGGCCCATTTCCATTTTTCTATTCTTAGGGGGTAGCAAAGTAGGTAAGATGATGCTGTGACAGATACTCCCTTTTAGCCTAATGAAAGCTCTGTGAGACGTTGGCGTGGCTGAAGTCCTCTCTTACTATAAAACATTGCCTGTCTGAAAGTTTTGTTTCTTAAAAATAAAATTTATAGTTTTTAATCTAGAGAGTAATGTCTATTTTCATAGAAAACTTTTAACATCAGGAACACAAAAGAAATATCATCCATAGTTTCACTTTGCAAACATTACCATTCTTAACGTTTTGCTGTGCTCATCTACTCCTTCCTATCTCTCTTCTTAGGTGCACTTCCTGTATTGTCCTTTGTATATTTAATTGTACATAATTATAGCCAGGACATATATGTGGCTATATATTCATATATGTGTATGCACTTCCCTATATTAAAACAAATGTAAGCAGAACAAAAATATTATAAAGAGGGACCTAGTGACAGACAGTATTTCTGCCAGTGCTTTTAGAATATGTTCAATTAATTACAAGCAACAGACTGCTTAACCAAAAAAGGCTTAACAGCGATGACATCTAATCAGCCCACAAATAAGAGGTCTGCAGGTAGGTGCATCCAGAATGTGTTCAGCAGCCTCATGATGTCACGAGGGCCCTGGTCCTTGGCATCCTTCTGCTCCCCAAACTTCAGCATTGTTGCTTCATGGATCCAAGGTGGCTGCCTCACTCAAAGTAACAGATTGTCACATGACAGCACCCAAAACAGAGGAGAGGAAAAAAGCCTGTCTTTGCTTTTCTCTGTTTTTTGTAAGTGAGGAAACTTTAAGAAGTGACCCCAAAAGATTTCTCCCATGTCATTGGCCAGAAGCAGGTCACGTGGCTGCTCCTAAAGGAAGCTGGGCTGTGAATATCTGGCTTTAACCAAATCCTCATACGAAATCTATCCAGTGCCTGTCAGCGTGCATGATTTATGGTTTGGTTTTTGTTCTGCTCTCTACCTACTTGGTGGAGTTCATCTTTTCTTTTCAAAACTTACAGCTGGACTACATGTTAAAATGAGTAAGTCGTTGTGCACTTTCTAGTGTCTAGGAGTCATTTACTATTAAGTTTGTTGCACTAAAGTAGAATCTTTTGACCCCTTTCTGACAATGAACACATGGCACATGTGAAAACTACGACCAGCCAGGCCTCCTTCTGTCTCTCTGCCTCTCGAAGTTTCCTCACTGGCTGTAGAAAGAGAACCTGAGCTGGCGGTGGGGCAGGCAGTGTGGCAGCAGCCCCTGGGCATCCTCACATCGGCATTTGTGTGGCTGCCTGTTTCTAGATTATGGTCAGGACAACTGTGGGCCAGGAGCTGGCCAGTTAATAGCACCCCTCTTTCACTGAGTTTTGAAGGATGTGGTAAAGAACATAAAGTGCACAAAGGGTGGACCCCAATATCACCTCTATACTGATAAAGGCTGGGTGAGAGGATGTAACTTAATGTGAGTGCCAAAACAGGCTCATGAACTCTCTCCTTACCGGTCTAGTCCCTGGAATGAGCAGGCCAGGTAGTTCTGGGGTGCCGATGGAGAAAGAAGAAGAAAGAAACCACATTTCTTGGGCTCAAGACCTTGCTAAATTAGCTTCAGTCGAATGAGAAACTTGTCTAGTGGCTGTGGCCTATTGACCAGGTACTTTACCTCCAAGGGGTGGACCAAAAGATGGGGCAAGAGGCCAGGAGTGTCTGGCAGAAGTCCCTTCTCATGGAGACCAGAGGAATGGGAAAAAGGAATTCTCTCCTAAAAGGACAGGCCCTGTGATATCGAGCCAGCGTGCCGTCAGGAGGGACAGGCAGGCTTATGGCGTGGTCACTCAGATGTCACGGACCTGCTTTTCTATCCATTTTTACCAAATGCAAGAAATGCCCCCCAGTTTCTGGCACTAGTTAAATCACCAGCTGTGTCGGGGAGTGTGAGCCAGGTACAGGTATCATTTAAACTAGACCCTAAATGCCAACATAAGCTGTAAACAAGGGCAGTAAACAGAACAAGGAAAGAATACCTTTTGCCATGAAGTAGGATAGAAGAAGCAGATGCTCAGTTCAGAGAAGGGAAGACTGTATGGAAAAATAAAGTTGTTCTCAAATATCCAAAGAGCCATCCAGCAGGTTAATAATACCAGTGTCCGATTATTAATAACACACTATGTGTCAGTGTGCCATGCACTTAATACATGTTACCTTGCCCAAGTTTCACAACCACCTATGTTATGACTCCGGATGACAAGGCAGATCTGTGAGAGGTGACTTGCCTGAGCTCCCCCAGCTGGCAGTGCAAATTGCTGCCCATTGGGTGCAAGGCTGGCTCCCTCCAGAGCCTGGACTTGTAAACACAGCACCCCGCTGCAGGGGAAGGAGAAAATGTGTGTGGGGTACCCTCTAGAAGCGAAATTTGGCTCAGTGGGTGGGAGATGGATTTCAGCTTAATGTGAGAAAGAACTTTGTCTCAATTATGGGTGCTCAAAATAGTATGGGTTGTCTCAGGCAATTTTGACTTTCCTAACACTTGAGGAATTCAAGCAGCGCGTGGAGGCCTGGCTCTGGAGAGGATGTCTGTGTTATGTGGGAAGGTTTATCAGATCAGCTCTGTGACACCGTTTCAATCGAGTTTCTAGGATTATATAATACTTCCCCTGCTTGCAGGGATGGAACCTTCCTTGCCCTGAGCTTATAACATTTCAAATGATTAGTCAGAGGGAATGTGTTTGGCAAAAGCCTTCACCACACCAACCAATAGAGAAGCCAACTTCAGTGCTCAGGGTGGCCATCCCTGGGCACAGGGACATGAATCTGTCACATCCTTGGTGACTGTGCCCGGTTGCTCTGCTCTCTCTCTCTCTCCCCACCCACCATCTCATTCCCAAACACTTGAATAGAATAGAGGCCAAAAGAAGTACGTAGCACTTCAAACTTCTCAGACTAAGTATTAGCATCTTATATACTAGATAATTCACTTAAGAACTCTTGCAAGCACAGCGCATTTGGAGACTTTACTGGGAGGCAAAAAGAGTTCAGAGAAGACCAGTTAGATGGGAAACAAGCTGCTGTTGGCCCCCATGTAGAATCAACCTTTGGTGAAAATTCCTGAAGAAGTTTTTCTCATGTGACAAAGTCCCAAGCAGATCCTACCCAAAGTCTATTTGTGTATTCAGAACTGGCACATTACAGTGACAATCTGGTGCCTCCCAGTGTTTTGACACAATGGGAGATGGATTGAAATACCAAGTCACCGACACAAAGGTTTACTACTACAGAGCTATTTTGAATTTGTTGAAGACCAATAATAGTACGTGTAAACCCAAAATCTTTAGACACTGTATTTTCCAATTTACTTAAATAACAAATTTGAAACCCTCTAATTCATAAACACTAAAGATTCCTATTATTAGGATTTGGAAATGATGCCACTTACCTTTTTGTTTGACTAGGAGTGAATATGGCTCTCTTTATTATCTCTATCATTGTTGTTATTATTATTGTCATTGTCATCATCATTGTCACTCTTGTGAGCATCATAAAAAATTATTCATCAACAGCCCAGTGCAGAGCATTGGGTCATGTTGTGTTAGTGTTTGCTGTTTAGCAAACTACCCGAAAGCAATGACTTAAGACAACAATCATTGGTTAGCTCCTTTTTTTTTCTGTGGGTTAGCAATTTGGATAAGGTCATCTGGATGGTTCTGCAGGTGTTAAGTGAACCCACTTTGGAGTCTGAAGTCAGCTGGTATCGCTGGTTCACACCCCTGTCTGGCATTTGACTGGCTGTTGGCTGGACTAGCAGTTGGATGACAGGAGTAGCCCACGCTCATTCACATGCTGGTGGTCTCAACATCCTACTTGAAGTAAGTTGCAGAAGCAACCCAGATTCAAGTGGTGGAGGGAGAGAGTCCCTCTTTTGATGGGAATATCTTTGAAGTCACATTGCAAGAGTGTGGATACAAGGAAAGAAAGAATTTGTGGCCATTATTTTTCTACAATGGACCACAGTTATTAATACATCACCCTTGTTTAAGGGTCTTACAACCTCATTATGGAGACAGAACATAAGTTTTAATGAACACTCAGCAGCTCTAAGTGTATGTGCCAATAAATAGGACACAGAAGGGAGATGTCAGTGAAGGATGGCTCCACTGAGGATGCGGGATGTAGAAGAATGCAGGAGGGGGAAAGGGCACTGCAAACAGGGAAAGGTAAGGAGCAAAGACGTTGTATTAATTTTCTATTGTTGCCATAATAAATCACCAGAAACTTTGTGGCTTAAAATGGCACACATATATTATTTTACAGTTGGGTGTGTCTGAAGTTTGATAGGTCTCACCAGGCTAAAATCCAAATCCAAATCCATTTCCTGTTCATTTGTGTTGACTGGCAGAATTCAGCTCCTTGCCGTTGCAGACCCAGGTCCCTGTTTTCTTCCTGGCTGTAAACTGACGATGACTCCCAGCTTCTAGAGGCTGCCGCTCTCCCGGGGCCACCGTCTCCTCCTTCCACCTTCACAGCCACCTGCAGTGGGCTGAATTCTTCCCATGTCACATTTCTCTGACCTCATTTCCTGTCTTCTTTCCCTTTGAAAGGATTCATGACATTCGATTGGGTCTACCCAGATAATCCAGGGTCATCTCCCCATCTCAAGGCCATTAATTTCAATCTGAATACAAAATCCCCTCATCATGAAAGGTAATGTATTCACAGGTTCTTGGGGTTCTGATGTGACACATTTGGGGGAGCCATTATTCTGCCTATCACAGGCAAGGAAGCAGACTGTGGATGGCATGTTTGACTGCAAAGAAAAAGAAGTCAAAATAATGAGAAATAAGGTGGCAGGTACGATGGTACTGATCCAACTACGTGTCTTACACTTATCCTACTTTGGGACCAGTTTTCTCTGGTCTTTTTAGGCCTCTGCATTCCTTGACTAAACTTAAAAATCTTAGGCCTCCTTAGTGATTCTGAAACATTTGCTTCACATCCTTGTGAATCAAGAAATGTAGGCCAAGTTTTAATTTTTAGTATTTGTATTGTAAAACAGTATTTTAAAATATAAAATTATACTTCAAATATACATAAAAAGTTACACATTCTCCCCCACCGACTTGACCAAGACGCTCCCTCTTGTCTTTCTGCGCCCACCCCGCTCGCCTGCCATGAAATGGGATCTTTCTGTGAGACGCCTCATCTGTGCTGTCACCACATTTCAGCTGACAGCTTTAACTTCGCCTACACCATGGGCTAACTCAGGGAACCGCCTGATTTGTCTTTGAAGCATCCCATCATCTTCAGGACGTTGTATAAACTGCATTTGTTTGTGAGAGCTTTTAGCTCACTTTTATATGACATGGCCACCTTTATGAATATAGCAAAAACTCTGTAGTTATATGATGTGGGTTTCTTACTAACTTGTAATATGCAATTTTGTAGAACATCTTGTGCCTGACCAGACTCATAGTCAAATTTTCATTTTGGTCTTTTTGGATGAGTTTCCCCCACCCAAGTTTGAGTCTACAGTGTCGTTATAGACAATATGGACGACCATTGCGATTCTCAGGAATAGCAACAAGCAACACAATAAAGGCTCTTTGAACCTCTGAGCTGCAGAGAAATGCTTGTTGTCTTGAAGACTACCTTCTTTCTTCACAAAAGAAACCAGTCATCTGTTACTCTGAAACATGTAAGAACAAGAGAGCTCATTTGCAGAGATGAAAATCTGAAAGAATAAAGGAATGGTGATTTGCTATAGCTAAAAATATACACCACCTCGATGCGTTTCCATCATGTGGGTTCTCAGCAGCGTGTCCAGGCTTCATCTTCAAAGAGCTGACATCAGAGCCTGCAGTGGAGACTCAGATAGAGTTGTTGTTTTAATGTGCTTTGCTTCTACATGGATTTAGTGATTTCTCCTTTAGACTCTCCCCACAGAGAAAAGGGAAGGCATGATTATTACATTTTTGGTTCTAGTCATTTATAGCAAGACTACTATATACCTGTATAAACTAGACTGTAGAAGTTCCCATCTCTAGGGGACTTAAATTCAGTAGTGAAAAGAAACATAAAAACGAATAATTACACATGTAGTTCTTTTATTACAGTTGGGATAAGTGACAAGAAGCAAAAATGTGAAATGCTATGAACATTTATGAAAGGAAGAACTAAATTAGTGTGGGGTGTCAGAAAAGATCTTTCTAAGAATGTGACATTCAAGAGACCCGAACAATGCGTCAGGTGGTGCTGAGCTGGGAGCTGCAGGAGAGGGAAGTGGCGTCCAGGTGCCATCCAGGCAATGGTTCCTGCACACTCCGAGCGGAGGGCCATGTTTCCACGTCACTTTACCGCCATCTATAACCTGGGATCCGTAGGCCCAGGGGACTCTGCAGTGTCTCTCTAGGTGAGGACAGACTTCTTCAGAAGAACAGTGTCAGCAGCAGGTGATCCCTCTTCCACTCCCTTAAATTGCTGGTTTTTAGAAGAATAGCTTTCACTTTCAAGAGATAAGTACAGAGCTAATGTTTCAAAATGAGTTTTTAATTTCAATAAACATCTTACATCCAAACATTTCTTTTGTTTTTATCGTCAAGCCAATCTTCGGCGTGATTGCTCACCCAGCCTACACCGTAGTTCACTCCCAACAGACAAATCCTGAAACGTGTCATCACCCAGAACAAATCTTTAAATTCGAGAATCTCCCCTTTGAACACAACCTGGTGTCCTTTCAGATCTCTCCTTGGACACTGTGTCTATACCACTTCTTTGATTTCATTAAGATGTCCCTCCACTCCTTGGGCTTTGCATATTGTCTCAATACTCCACTCTCTGTCTTTGATTTTTTTTCTGATTCAACTTGGACAATGTGGTCTATCACTTCAAATCCCCTTAACGACCCCCTCATCAACTTGACCCATTGTGTTTCCTGAGCACTTAACTGGCGCGAGCCCAATGGTCCCATCCAAATGTTGGCCTACACCCACAAACTGAAGCTGACGAATGTTCATGGAGAGTCTTTTACGCTACACTCCTAGTGGTTGTCAGGAAGCTAGTAAGATCAAATTCATGTTCACTGACTCCAAACTCAGTGCTCTTAACCTTCAGTAAAGTGGCAAGGAAACATTTGTCCAGTTTCTTTCACTTCTGCCTTCATTTGTGATGTCAGAGCAGTTAGTCCATTCGCACAGACAGGTTGTCATCTCACTAAAACAACCGAAGTCCTCATGGTAGTTTTGATAGGCGTAAGCTGGAATATAGAAATAATTCTGAGATTTGAACTTTTGATGAACTACACATATTTTTAGCAGGCCTTTGTGGGTATTTAGCAGAGCCTGTTACTGTTTTTGATTAAGACTGGAATTTCAATTGCATTTTGGATTTCAAAATATATTTCTGTCATTTTCTTCGCTTCTGTCCCCTCTGCTCCCTGCCTCTACATGACAACGCTTTCAGGTAGACACTGTGGGTGACCAGACCAGGCTCACACACCTGTTCAAGGCTGTGGTGTCAGCAGCTCTGGCAGCAATTTGCAAGTTGGCTGGCCGTCCCTCTGAGCCTTTTCCACGCAAACTAGTTTCAGATGTAGCACAGACTCTGGTTAGAGGGAAGTCATAAATAAAAGTGACAGCCTGTAATTTCCTCCTCTCTTTTGTTTTGAAATTTGCAAGTGGATTATTTGAGATGGTAGTCGGACACGCCAGATCTGTTACTTTGAAGAAGACACACAGTTTACTTCCTTTTTCCTGATTTTCATGGTAGACCCACTCTCCTTAACAATTACATGTGTTTATTCAAATGAGCTGTTTATCACAAATCCTATCTTGCATATCACCTTTGCAGTAAAGTGCCTCTATTAATCTTCACACATTAGGAAGAGAAAATTTGTGCATTTTACTGGTCTATAAAAATTCTTCAATGCTACAGGTTAATGCCTATTATTACGGAAAAGTAGTCCATGCTCATGGATAGGAAAGCTCAGCAATGTCAAGATGTCAGTTCTTGCCAACTTGATCTATATAGTTAATGCAATCTCACCCCAAATCCCAGCAAGTTATTTTATGAATATTGACAGATTGATTATACAGTTTATATGGAGAGGCAAAAGACCCAGAATAACTAATACAATATTGGATCAGAAGAACAAAGTTGAAGAAGTGACAACTTCAACACTTCCTATAAGGCTACAGCAATCAAGTCAAAATTGGCATGCATTTAAAGAATAGACAAATAGATCAATAGAACAAAATAGAGAGCCTAGGAATAGACCCCCAGAAATATATACAATTGACCTTTGACAAAGGGGCAAAGACAATTCAATGGAGAAAGGATAGTTTTTTCAACAAATGGTGCTGAGATAACACCCACATGCAATATATATATATGAAGGCTGTCCGGTAGAGATCTGACAGTTAAGTTCATGAACTTGCCACTGTGCACTTACATTGGCAGCACTGTACAAACAACTCAGCAAGGTGTCATGACCTTGTATATCTGTGTCTCACAGCTGTGTTTGTATTGATGTGTGGTGTTATCTTGCTGAGAGACGTTCATTATTGTTGTTGCATGCTTTTGTGTGCCATCATGAGAATACTGGAGCTTGAATTAGAGCAATGAACAAACATTAAATTTCTTGTTAAATTTGGCGAGACTGGTGAAATCAGGGACATGGTCCGAGTTTATGGGGATAATGCCATGAAGATAATGGCAGTGTACAAATGGATTAAACGTTTTTCCGAGGGGATAGAAAGTGTCACTGATGAAGAGAGGTCAGGGCAGCCAGTAATGAGCAGAACCGATGAAAACATGGCAAAAATTTGTTGAATTGTGTGTAAAAATTGTCGACTGACTGTGAGAATCATAACAGACCAAGTAAACATTGATAGAGAAACAGTTAGGAAAAACTTAGCTGAAAATCTTGGCATGAGAAAGGTGTGTACAAAAATGGTCCCGAAGGAGCTCACCGATGAACAAAAGTTAAGGGGAGTCCAAGTTTGCCAGGACTTTTTGGAGAGGCAAGATGATGTTTTGAGCCATGTTCACTGGTGATGAAACATGGGTGTACCAATATGACCTGAAACAAAGTGTCACAGTGCACAGTGGAAGTCAGCCAATTCTCCATGACCAAATAAGTGTTTTCAGTCCAAATCAAGAGCCAAAACTATGTTGCTACCTTTTTTGATATCAGAGGGATTGTTCATTATGACTTCGTATCAACTGGACAGACAGTCAAACAAGTTTACTATTTGGAAGTGCTGAAAAGGCTGCGTGAAAAAGTTAGACAAAAACGACCTGAACTTCTGCCAACAACCCATGGCATTTGCATCACGACAGTACACCGGCTCATGTGGCACTGTCTGTGAGAAAGTTTTTAACCAGAACACAAATAACAACATTGGAACACTGATCTGGCCCCCAATGACTTTTTTCTTTGCCGAAGATACAGGAAGTGTTGAAAAGAAGACATCTTGATGGCCTTCAGGACATCAAGGGTACTTTGACCACAGTTCTGATGGCCATTCCAGAGAAAGAGTTCCAAAATTGCCTTGAAGGGTGGACTAGGCCCTGGCATTGATACACAGCTTCCCAAGGGCAGTACTTAGAAGATGATCTTAGTGATATTCAGCAATGAGGTATGTAGCACCTTTTCTAAGATGAGTTTTCGAACTTAATTGTCAGACCTTGTGTATCTTATGCCTTTAACAAAAATTAATTCAGAATAAATCACAGACCTAAATGTAAAACACAAAACTATAAAAATTCCAGAAGTAGCATAGGAAAAAGTCTAGGTGCCTTTGGGTTAGATGATGAGTTTTAGATACAACACCTAAAAGTACAATCCATGAAAAAATTTAATAAGCTGGACTTCATTAAAAATAAAAAACTTCTGCTCTCTGAAAACCACTGTTAAGAGAATGAGAAGAGAAGACACAAACTGAAAGAAAACATTCGCAAAAGACACATCTGATAAAGGACTGCTATCTGAAATATACAAACAACTCTTAAAACTGAACAATAAGAAACCAAAAAGCCCAATTAAAAAATTGACCAAAGACTTTGGCACACACCACATCGAAGAAAATATACATGAAACATATTGTGATTGAAATGTAAAATGCTGTAAATTAAATGATCTCTAGGCAGGACAATACACACACATACGTGCACGCACACACACACAGATACCCACAAATGGCAAATAAGCATATGAAAAAATGCTCAACATCATATGTCTTCAGGAAATTACAAAGTAAAACAATAAGATACCACTGCATTTAGTGAAATGGCCCAAATCCAAATCACATCACCAAATGCTGACAAGAATGCAACATGGTACAGCCACTTTGAAAGGCAGATTGGCCATTTCTTACAAAACTAAGCATGCTCTTAGCATACGATCCAGCAATCATGCTCCTTGGTTGGTATTTACTCAGATGAGCTGGAAACCTGCACGTGAATGTTTATAGCAGCTTTATTCACAATTGCCAACAATTGGAATGTCAAGGCGACTGGCCAAGGCTGCTCCCAAGAGCCCCTGCCACTTCTGAAATTCAACCACACCTCAATAAACTCTCGGAATCCCAAACCTCTGCTCTCATTGCCCATTCTCAAAAGTTTGGGTTTGTACTTCCCATCCAACTGTCCTTCCAGTTTATTCCACAGTTTTAAAATCAGTCAAAAATGTCATTCGTCTCTTACAAAGACAAAAAGTATTTAAAAATGGGTTATCTTCACTGTTTTTTGCAAGAAGCCCTAAGACTTACTAGTCAGTCTGATCACTCTGTAGGGACAAGCTGATTTGTCTCTTCCTTGGACCCTCTGATCTTTTATGAAGTGAAAGATGAAACACTTATCCCTTTAGCTTTCTGTCCTTTAATAAAAAAGAGGTCTTTGCTAGCAGCGGGGTTTAAATACAGATATCCAGAGGTGATCTGTAGAAATATGGCCCATCTTCTAAAATCATAATTGATAGTTTGGGCAGATTTCCCTTGGACTGGAAACCAGGGCATGAAATACTATCTGCAATATCATGTAGTCATGTGAAATTCAAGTATGTATGTAAAACTGCAGACGTATAAAGATGTGGGGTGATGTTTTTGTGGTTGTCAGGTTGACTCAAATGGTGAAATAAAGCAGAACTCTCAAAAAATAAGTCGTGAGTCAGGTGCCTGTTTCTGCATAGCCTTAAGCTAAGAACCATTCTCACACGTTGTGGTGCTGATGGAGAAAAGGTGAATCCTTTCGTAGCCATGTGGCCCTCAAAGCCTGTTCATTATCTGGCCCTTTGCAGAAAAGTTTGCCTACTCTTGTCTAGAGGATTTAATAACAGGATGCTTGATTTTTGTTGCACTTTTGTTTTCAGAATACATTTGCAAGGCTTTTTGGTAAGAGCTATTTATTAGTATTTCGGCAAGTTAAGATCATCTAGTGGAAATTTTCAAACATCGCTATGGAATAGGACTACGGTCTAAACTTGTGTAACTAGATTTAACAAAGGACCAAAGGGATGTTTAATGTAAAAGTAGGCACATTCAAGGAAGTTATTGCTACAGGCTGAATGTATGTGTCCCCCCCAAAAAAAATCCACGTGTTGAAATCCTAACCCCCAATATGATGGTACTAGGAAGCGGAGCTTTGATATATGGTTAGGTTATGAGGGTAGAGTCGCCATGAACGGGATGCATGTCCTTATAAAAGACACCTCAGAAAGGCCCCTCACCCCTTCTGCCCTGTGAGGACACAGGAAAGGATGGCTCTGAACCAGAAACCAGGCCCTCCCCAGACAGAGAATTGGCCAGCACCTTGATCTTGGACTTCCCAGTCTCCAACACTGTGAGAAATACATTTCTAATGTTTATCAGTCAAAAAAAAAGTTATGAGATAAAAACAAAGGATCATAAAGATGGTGTGAAATACAGTCACCAAAAGGAAAAGGGGAGCAGAGGACAGCGAGAGAGGTCTGGTGGTCCCCAAAGGGCAGGCCGACATTGCTGGGGGCCTGGCTACGAGTCCAGGTCGCAGGACACCTGGGCTGGCTCCTACAGCAACCCCAGGGCTCCAACTCTGTGTGGAGCAACCCAGAGGTCGTGACTGTCACCCAGAGAACTCCAGTCCCTACTGTTTGCGGATTCTAGATTTGTGTTTTCAAATAACCTCAGACACTCACCCCCTGGCATCAAGCTCCTTCTCTTAACTCACCCCTGCACTCTCCCCTCACTGTTTCCTGGGTCCCCGCTGTGCTGCTTTGCGCCACACTGAACCCACATTTGCTGCTGTTTAGCAGGAGCTAAAAACAGGCAGGGCTGCCTTCAGGGTTCCCCCTTAAGGAAATCAGAGGTTTGAAATGCAGACACCTCAGAGAAAAAAACCTGGTGTTGAAGACAGAGGGCAGGAGAATCGCTTTACGTCTGTGGTTCTCTGGACCCTGTGCTCCGAGATGGAGGTGCAGCTGAGCCCCATGTTTGTTTGGATGGTGAAGCTTCAGAGACTTCTCTGGAACAGACTGTGCAGATGCCACAGCAAGCCTGCTGAGAGGGCAAAGGTCAGCCTTTCCAATAACATCGCTGGACAAGTGTCTGCCGAGCGGATGAAGGACCTTCCCGACTGGAAGGGGACAAAAGTGACCACTGGATTTTGAACTTTAGCCAATAAAGACGGAATCTGGGGTCCAGAGAGTTGCTTTTGTAGTTTAAAAGAATTTTTTTTAGGGGAAAACTGGACAGTTTTTATAAGCTGACCATATTGTCAGCAGATTCTCAGTTGTTACTCTCATGTATGTTCAGTGTCTGACAAAACAGAGAAGTGATCAAAACTAATGACTCCCAGGGGCTCCGGGCCCCACCCAGTGTCTCTTTGTCAATCACTTTTGATTTTGCATAGAAATATATTAATTAGGGTAAATAAAATGGCATTATAAGCTGTGAAATCCTAGACACATTATTTACATTTCTGAGTCAGTTTCTTTTCTGTAAATGGGAACTAGAGGAGGTTTGAGGTGAGAAATAAGAAAGATTTGAAAGTAAAAACCCCAGTATACAGGAGGCACTCAGTAAGGGCTGATGACTTCCTCCCTCCATCTCATTTATTAGTGGACTTCTTTAATCCTTTCTCTCTGTAAAGACTTGTAAGTAAGAATGACCTAGGGAAAGTTTGTCTTCTGATCTGGTCCAATAAAAGAGAACGATTTGTTTGTTTGACTGACCTTCAGGCAGCTTTTCACGTGAAGGTGCTTGCTAGGCAGTAGGGAAATGACGAAAGTAAATGCGACGCCTTTCATGTCCTCAGGGAGCCTCCAGCGTCTGGAGAGGATAAAGCAGGGCATGACGGGCCTTCTGTCAGTGGTAAATAATGAACACTCCGGGAATACACAGAAAAAGTGAGGTCATTTCTGGTTGGAGTGAGCGCAGTGTGGGGGACAGAAGGAACTAGCATTTACTGAGTGCTACCCAAGAGCTGACAGAGTGCTATGAGCTTGTATATGCAATGTTAACCTGCGTAATGCTCATGGTGACCCTGTGTAGTACATTGTCACGGCCCCACTCTGCAGGTTAGGAAACGAGACTCTGAGGAGTTAAGACACTCGCCTGGGATCGAACCATTAGTTAAGTGGTGAAGTTAGAATGCTAAACCAGTGTCCTCTGGCATCTCCGCTCTTTCCTCTACCCCACACTGCTTCAGGGTATTAAGGACACACAGTAATTCCAGACCAAGTGCCCATTTTTCATAGGTGGAGATGGTGGAGGTGGTAGAGGGTCCTCTCTTCTGCAGGTAAGAGAGGAAAGTAGAGAAAGCTGTGGGGTGGGGCAATGTATTCTCACTTCTGGTCATGAAATCGCATCAAGGCACCGTTTCCAGGGGGCTGGGGCATCCAGCAATTGGGTGTATATCACACCATTTGGACAATCTAGGAGCCATGTAAGGCTTACATGGAAAATGCCACCGATTAAGTAAACAAACAAACAAACAAACAGACAGAGAGCACTTCTGCCTGGCACAGTCACTTGAAAACCAAATCACAATCCTGGCTCTGCCATTGACTCACTGGGGCTCCCAGACCCCAGGAACTGTGATTGTTCTCAGTGTCTCCGCCAACCCCTTTTTGGTAATCCTTTAGGTTCCAAATGAAAAGATTTGTGGTTGTCCTCTGTTTTGCTTTTCAGCAACCTTGTTGACTTTTCTCCTTCTTATTGTTGCTCTGTTCAGCCTCCAGGGACAGAAAGTCTCTCAGGACAGTTTGGAGCCTCTCCAGGAATGCTTGTCTCCTCTGAAGGGAGTTATTCTGAGGAGGGGAAATGCTTGCTTTTCTAAAATACCTCCTTAGGGAGATCATCAGCTGCCTTGTTTTTGCACAGTCAGGGAAATTTCATCCTCAGATAAGGGATTTGAGAATAGTTGGCTGTGACTTCCTAAAAGATTTCACAAGGACAAACGTGGAGCACATAGTCACCCCTATTACCCAGAGGCCAAGGTCTCTTTGTTTATGCCCCTTGTAGCTTTTCCTGCATTCCTAATCTATCTGTCTCCATCTTATGCCCTGTTCTGAGTCTGAAAGGAACCATAGCCACGGAAAGAATACCTGACATAAACTGTAGGGAATCCATGTGTGGTGTTACCTTTTTCTTTCCTTCATGCATTTGTTAGTTCATTCATTATGCATTCATCTGAGTAGAATTTTCTATTAAGAAACCTTCGTTACATAACATCATTGTTTTTCTAACCAGCAGTCAGGGAGAGGATGCTGACTTCCTTTATTTTCTTCTTCCAAAGGCATGTGAAAGCAGGGCTTCTAGAGAATTAAGTCATTTGACAAATGGTATTTTTACCCCCCATTAGGTGCTTGAAACCCATTTACTGTGGAAGCATTTGACACTAAAGGTGAACTAGTTTCCCAGGTTTGCTCTCCCCTCAGGATCTGTGAAACATCAAAGAATTAGGGAAGTATAAAGAAGGGGACAATGGAAAGAGGGGTCACATTAGGTGGTGAACTTATTATGCATCAAGTTGACAATGCACTGTGGAATTGTATGCCTGAAACCTATGTAATCCTTGCTAACAGAGGTCACCCCAATAAGTCTAACAATAAAAATGAATTAAAAAAAAAAAAAAAAAAAAAAGAAGGGGACAACGAAAGGGTTCAAGCTCAAGTGTGCCAGCTAGAATTTGAGTTCAGCCAGCACCCAACGCGGAAAGGGGGCCTCTCTCTGGCAAATGCACCCACCTGAGGGTTGTGGCTTGGTCTAATCACGCAAGTCACCCCGATGTGTCTTTCTTGTTCACCACATCTCCATTAGTCAAATGGTAGCATCATGTGGTGTTTATGTGTTCATAAGAATTTTGCCCCGAATTATGTCCCCAATATATCCTCAAGGAGGAAGGATGGTGATATAAACATTGTAAAAAATAGTGCATCAAAAATTTCGTTGTCAAGGGTGTATCATATGTAAAGAGAGCATTTGCTTATTCCCTGCAAGGCGTGAGGGGGATTTTCTACTCATTCATGAAATCAAATGTCAGCCAGAGTACCATTTTGGAATAGAAATAACTCGGTGCAATGAGCTGGCCTCAGGCAAATGTGTGAAATTAAGCAGCTGTTTATGTCTCCCAGCCTTTCTGCTTTCCCTCTTCCCTGCTTGGACCCTATCCTCTCTTTCCTCACTACCCCATACTCATTCTCTCTCTCTCCTGTTCCTTACACATCTGCATTATCCAGAAATGATCTAAAACTTCTTCCCTCTAGGGGGTAGAAATGACTCAATTTGTCATAATCACTCCAGAGACTTTGAATGTAATAATAATAATAATAATAATAATAATAATAATAATAAAGGAATGAAGACTTTCATGTGAGTACGTCTGGGAATGGGGTGGGAGTCTCTGCAAGGGATGAGAGATTCCCAGAGTCCCCAGAGCCAAGTGGCTTAGGTGAGCTAACTCGCCCTTGTTGTTTGATGTCTCAGCAGCAGATGAAATATTAACAGCTCCCTTTAGAAAGTTCCCTCCTGTCTAGTATTTCCTGCCATCATACTTAGTGGCTTCTCCCAACTCATTGTCCAAAGCATCTCAGATTCTTTTGATGAATTCATCTATTGTCAATCTCCCCTCAGACATCAGACTCAGACCCTCTTTTTGCTTTATATTCTCACCCTAGGGAGTCATCCCCATGGCTTTATAAGCCATCTCTGAGAAGACGACTTGTAAATTTTGAAATCTAGCCCTCAAACCTCCAGAGTCATGCAGAGTTCTTCACTTCTTTGAGTGGCCTTAAAATGTCTAAATTGTACATCTATAATCGTTCTAACTAAGAATTATTAATATTTTGGCTGTTAATCTTTTATATATGGTTTGCATATATATTTTCATTCCAGGGGCTGCATTTAATTTTGTTGATTGTTTTCTTTGCCATGCAGAAACTCTTAAGTTTGATTGTAGCCCTATTTATTTATTGTTCTGTTTGTTGCTTGAGATTTTGGTGTCAAGCCCAAAAACTAATTGGCAAGATCAATGTCAAGGAGCTTTTTCCCTATGTTTTTGTTTCTAGGAGGTTTATGATTTCAGGTCTTATGTTTAAAGTTTTAATCTATTTTGTGTTGGCTTTTTTGTGTAGAGTATAAGATAGGGGTGCTATTTTATTTTTGCAGATGAATATTCAATTTTCCCAACATGATTTTTTTGAAAAGACTATCTTCTTCCCATTGTGTATTCTTGGTGAGCTTCTCATAGGTCAGTTGACTGTATATGTGTGAGTTTCTTTCTGGGTTCTCTATTTTGCTCCATTGGTCCGTGAGTCTGTTTTCACGCCAGTACCATGCTGTTTTGATTAATGTAGCCTTGTAATATGGTTTGAAATTGGGACATGTGATGCCTCTAGCTTTGTTCTGCTTTATCAAGTTTGCTTTGACTATTCAAGGTCTTTTGTGAGTCCATATGAATTTTAGAATTTTTTTTTTTTTGGTGAAAAACGCCACTGGAATTTTCATACTGAATCTCTAGACCACTTTGGGTAGTATAGACATTTTAACAATACTAATTCTTCTAATTCATGAATATGGGATATTTTTCCATTTCTTTGTTTCTTCTTCAATTTCTTTCACCAATGTCTTTTAGTTTTTGCTGTACAGATCTTTCTCAAGAGCAAAATTAAATGACCTGATTAAAAAATGAGTAAAGGATATTTATAAACATTTTCTCAAAGATTTTTCCAGTGGATGATTTGTTCAACATCATTGATCATCAGAGAAACGTGAAGCAAAACCACAGTGAGATATCACCTCATACGTATTACGATGGCTCTTATAAAGTAGACAAGAGATAACGAGTGTTGGCAAGTGGAGGAAAAATAAACCTTACTTACTGTTGGTGAGCGTATAAATTGATACAGCCATTATGGGAAACAACATGGAGGTCCATCAAAAATTAAAAATAGAAGTGCCATACGATCCAGCAATCCCACTGCTGGGTATATAACTCAAAAAATTCAAGTAAGAATCTCAAACAGAGGGAGTTCCCTGGTGGTGTAGTGGCTAAGGCTTCAGCACTGTCAATGCTGTGGCCTGGGTTTGATTCCCATCCAGAGAACTACCCACATAAAAAAAATGTCAAAAAAAAAAAATCTCAGAGATATCTGGATTCCCATGCTCATTCCAGCACTATTCACAATAGCTAAGCTATGGAAAAACCCTACAACCTAAGTGTCTGTTCATGGATGAATAAGAAAATGTGATACACACAGACACACACACACGCACTCTGGATATTATTCAGCCATACAAAGAAGGAAATTCTGCAATTTGTGACAATATGAATGAACCTGAAGATATCATGCTCAGTGAAATAAGATAGACAGAGACAAATACTGTGTAGTCTTACTTATATGTGGAATCTAAAAAAGTCAAACTCATGCAACCAGAAGGTAGAATAGTGCTTATCAGCAGCTGGTGGGGTGGGGAAAATGAGGAGATGTTGGTCAAAGGGTATAAACTTTTCATTCTAAGTTCCGGGATCTAATGTACAGCATGGTGACTATAGTTAATAATAAAGTATTGTGAAATGTGCTGAGAGAGTAAGTAGATCTTAAGTGTTCTCACCATACCAAAATAAATAAGTGAACGAATAAATTAAAAAATGGTAGTTGTGTGAGGGGATAAATGTGTTAAAAAACTCGATTGTGGAAATCATTTCACAGTGAATACACATCACATTGTATACCTTGAGTATATGCAATTTTTGTTTATCAGTTATACCTCAATAAATCTGGGAAACATTTCTAAAATAAAGAAAAAGATGACCAAAAAAAAAAATAGAAAGAAGGAGAGAGAATTGTTATGGCTCAATAATGATGCAGGGAACTAAAACCATTTGTAATTATAAGGAGAAAAATATAAAAATGTTGGTAGTTGTGCTTATAGAAACACCTAAAGCTTAATTTAATTGAAGTGTAACATTAGTTTGTCCAGTGGAATCGAATACACTGTTACGATGACTAATCTTGACTTCCCATCTGTTCTTTGATTTGAATTACGTTGTCACAATGGCAATTGTGGAGAGATGTTCATCAATTTTCCCCCCTCTTACACACATTATCAATGTGAGAGTTCACTCATACCTACCCCCACCACGTAATCTCTTAGTATTGATTGAAAAATAGCTTTATCCATTTAAACTGACCTTTATTTTTAAACAATAGACATTAGAAGTCCAATTAGAGATTTAATTGAAATGTCATTTTGCTATTCTCTCTTAGATGGCCTTCTAAGCTCCAGGAATAATATTAGCATCCTCAGCTCATCAAAGACAATAAGCATGATCATGAGCCTTTCCCGAAAGAATAATTTAACAAGCACTATATAACCACTGTCTTTGTTTTGACTCCCATTCCTCAACACTTCTTGTTACATTTCTGCAATAGCTTCCTATCTAATTATCTTGTCTCCATTCTCTCTGTCCCATGAATATACAGCCCTCAGAGTGATCTTTTAATAACACACATTTGATCCTATTATTCCAACACTCCCTTAATAGTCTTCCCTGGCTCTGTTACCCTCAAGATGAACACCTTGTTATGGTAGAGGGCCCCTCATGATCTAGATTCTGCGTATTCCCCCAACTTCATCCCTTTTTATTTCACATTTTATAGTCATAACAGATACAGCCATATCTACAACCTGAAGCTCCTAAAATGTGCTATTATTTTTTCACAGTTTTTTTTCTTTGTGTCTGCTATTCCTTCCCCCTAGAACACTTTTCTACAGCAAATTTCTTATCCTTTGTGCATGACCTGCTGGTTACATCTCATGACAGATGTAACCAAAGAAAGTGGGGTTCGCCAAACCCCACTTCCTTTTCCCTCTGGAATCAATTAGACTATTCTTTCTCAGGCCCCCTTCAAGTTAGGCATGGCTTCCTGACTGGGTTGCAATTAAAGAAATGTGGTTGAAAGTGACTTCCAGAACTGACCTCTAGAACTTCCTGGGTAATATTCTGGATTCTTTTTAGTTCACCTTCTGGCCAGGTGCAGAAGAGCCAGTGGAGAATCCTAGGGGATGGTAGCACCACTAGACTGAAGGAGTCTGCTCACCAGTTAGGCCGTGTGACTAGGAACACCTGCAAGGACTATAGTCTGAGCAAGGAGTAAACCTTTATTGTGTTATGTCCCTGAAATTTGGGGCCGGTTGTTACAGCGGTTACCCTACAATGACTGGTACACATTCCTTGGAGCCTCCTTCCTCCTGCAGTCCCTCTCACTCTGATGCAGTTACGTGAGTAAAGCATTCCTCTCCTCAGGTCTACGATTGGTTTATTGACCTAAATGAGAAAGTTTCTTTCTTCATAGAGTTGACATTGGGGGTGGAGACAGATAATAAATACTCAATAAAAATTTGAAGCATAATTTCAGGCAATGATAGTGCTTAAAGCAAGATAAAGCTGGCTACAGGGCTGGAGAATGAAGGTGAGGGGTCTATTTTTATAACATAATCAGGATATTATGCTGAGCATTGAACCGAATGAATTGAGGGATAAACCACATGAAGTTTAGGGAAATAGAAAGAGCTATTTCTATTATGATGTGGGAAATAGCATGATTATTTATATCAGGAATATCAATAGTACCAGAACAAGCCAGCGTGGAGTACGTGGAAGGGAGAGAGGCAAGATGGCCTTCAAGGAGGGAGGGAGGAGCTTAAAGTGGCGGAGAGATCTGAAAGGCCCGTGAGTTTACTCTCGTGAAAATAGGGAGTCACTCACTGGAGGACTGTGAGCAGTCCAGTGACATTTTAAAATGGCATTTTAAACTGCAGCTACCGTGTTGAGAATAGTCTGAGCCTTGGATTTCTGTGGGCTGACTCCCACCTGGCTCCACTGTCTGGGGCGCACTATGGTCTTCACCTCCAGTGGCCCCCCGGGCGTGAGGCCTCCTGTAGATGCCTCAGCATGTCTTGCATGCCTCGATGCTTCATTTGTCTCCTGGTCTCATTTCTGACCTCATCTCGTTTCCCTAATTTTCCTGCCATTCATCAAATGATTTGCAGAAGGAAAGGTTTCACAGTTTCTGATTAACCATACTGCCGGCAAACCTGATTACTTCTATTTTTCAGTGAAATAAGAGCAAAGTCTTTAGTTGGGAATGAGAGTGAGAGTGTTGACGGGAGGAAAGAGGAGACTGCTTGTTTTAAAGAATGCAGTTTTTTTTTTAAAAATAAGGTCAAAAGGGATTGGGCAGAGATCAGTCATTGTGTCCAAGGTTATGGCAATGGAAGCATTAAAAATACATTCCTTCCCCAAGAAATGTCGATTAGTTAGAGAAACAATGGGTAACCCATGAAATAATTAAAAGGCTGTATTTCATTCTTTCACCCATTTATTAAATGAACAACAGTTTATTAATGATTATTTTAAAGCAGAAACTAAAACACATCCTCTGCTTAGTGTTCAGTAGTAGGGTGAGAAAAAAAAATGAATTCCTTGATAGAGATATGTACACCAAGGAAGCCACATGTCAGTCTGTCTGAAGGAGGGAGTGTGTGTGGTCGAGAACAGATCCAGAAGGCTGAGCTGCATCTTGAAGGGTGAATGGGAGACTCCAGGTACACAACTAGACTGGGCAGGCAGGTGTGTGCAGAGTAATGAAAGACATAATGAAGACTTGAAAACACAATGCGATTCAGAGATGAGATTATCATGGGAGTTCAGTGCATGTAGAGAAGGCTGCAAAAAGGAAGTGGGATTTGAAGAACTGGAAGAGTTTGAAAGGTAGAACAAATGGGAGGAGACTTTAGGCTGGGGAAAGCATCTACAACGGAGGCAAGAATATTGATGGCATAAGAGGGCTGTCTAGAAAGTATCTAGGCACGTAACCATTCTCCTTATATTCACAATGGCTAGAGTTTTTCCCCCAGACAACACTCATAGGTTGAGGCATTAGGAGAAATACTTGTGAAAAATCATCTGTATTATAACACATATTCTCCTCCTGCAGAGTTGTAGGGGGAATGGGGCGGAGAAAGAGTAGTTAGGGCAGTGGGACTAGATTATAGAGGATCTCACTTAACTCTTGGGTCCTCTTGTGATGTTCAGTTGTCTTTGCCTGAATATGAAAGGAGAGCTTTCTCCCTTTGTCTCTTTCTGCCTCATGAAGATTTAGCATGTTGTTGAACCCAGTCTACTTTCTTTAGGCATTTGGGAACATCTAGTGATGGACAAACATCCTCAGGAGGGAAGCTAGGTGGCACTACATTCCTGCCCAGCCACTGCTCTCTGAGAGCCTAGGGCACTCTTGGTTTTAAATAAGTTTTGACAAAATCCAAACTATTTAGTGCAGCTTTGAAATAGATGGCCTAGAAGTCTCCTAGAGAGAGAAAATTTGTTCTTTTTGTGATTTTTTATGTAATTGTATCACTGTTCTTTGGCCCAGCATTAGCTAGCTGATCTGCCTGAATTGTGCTATGAAGGACATAATTCTACTTGCAGATGAAGATCACAAATTTGCTATTTGAGAAATGCTTTGTTGTATTCTGTAAGTAAAGCATTGAAGTGATCAAAGACATATCACGATCTCAATTTAAGCTTTAATAAAAAGAAAACCCTTTCTTTTCTTTAGTTAGAATTCAAAATATGAAGACAAGAAATAAAGTTGCCTTCTTTCGCCCTTAATGGTAGAATTGGCACTCCCACGGGGGGATAATGGCAGCTAAATAAGTATTTCCCTGGATAACCTGCTGCTGTTTTGATTTCCTCAACGTTTTTTCTTCCTGGGGAAAGTAGCATTGAGAAGTAGATTACTTTAATAACACTCTGTACCTGATATAGGCAGGCAGCAGGCTTCAAAAAATAAGGTTGCCTTTACAGCAGAGGGAAAGCACAAAGGTGTCTAGACATCTTCCACTAATAGAACGTGTCGGTCTAAGACATAAATTTGCTGTGAAAGAAGGTAAGTATGGCGGAGAGCATAAAGTGTACTTGTCTAAGAGTGAACCTCTTTTCCTCAGCATTTGTTGTTTACATGAAAACTTTGCCCCCCTCACTTTTCTCTTGATTTCTACTTGTTATCACATGAAATTATGTCACCTAAGTTAATATGACTGAATGAAACATTTAACCACAATGCTACCTAAGGGATCAATCACAGAGGACATTGGGGGCTGTGTGGGCTGCTGGCCATGGATGCGTTTGTTTTGGGTCGGTGGGAGCCAGCTGAGTGAGATATCAGCTCCCTGGGATCTTGCAATGTGGAGAGAGCTGGGAAGTCAACTCTAAGCTAATCTGAAATGCAACAGAAAGTGGAAGAGCTTGACGGGTCAGATCCCATCCCAGTCCACAGGGCAGGATAGGGTTGTAATGGATAAATAGAGTCAAGGGTCCAATGTAGTAACAGGTTAAGGACCAGAGAGCAGAGGCTGCAGGAGGACAGACTCCCTGAAAGGTACAGGACTCACTAGTGACTATCGTGTTCTATTTCCTATGCTCCTTCCTTGTCACATGCTGACGTATTCTTCACACAGTTGGAATTAATATCCCTGTTTACTGAGCCTTAACTCTTTTCTTTAGGGAGGTGTAAGAATGATCAGCATACTTTTGACTTTCCCAGAATGGTATTTTTACTCCCCGCATCAATCCAACATTGTGTTAACACATATACAAAACAAAACACCCTCGTGCTATGAATAGGAGGAAATGTCTTACTCAGAAATAATTATTAAAATGGCTATTCAGAACTAAGTAAGATGTTAAGACACCTTAAAAAGTTATAGTTAGTGAAATAAACATGGTGGGAAAACATCCTTTAAGATCATTAGTTTAAGAACCTGATTTTGATGAATCAGAAAGTCAGAGAAAAACATACATAGAATGTTTCTTACTGTGTGTTTGTGTCCATATTCTGATGCTTGTAGGTTAAAGTCAATCAATTCTGATTTTGAAAAGTGCTGAATGTTTCTCCATGGAATATGTCAGCTAGTTTGAAGAAGAAACACAACAAAAGCAAGCAAAAAACAAATTCAGCTTTTTGTAAATAGGCTTGCTTCCATGTTTAATAAAACTTGTATCGTTAAAATATTTATCTTTCCCTCCATCACTCTTTCTTTCTCTATTTCATTCCACTGAGGGAGAAAATTTTTAAATTGCATGTAATCATGAAAGTTACAGAGATATGAACCAGCCTGGAGACCCGTGGCTTTGCCATAGTACTAAATGGTCACAGTAATTCATCACCATAACAGCAAACACTTATAGAGCACTTACTATGTGCTAGGGTCTGTGTTAGGCTCTTTATGTGTATTAATCATCATCATAATTCTATGAAGAAAATGGTCAATCCAGCAAAATTCAAAGCAGTTTTTCTGACATCGCATAAGACTTACTGGAATCATCCGAATGCTATAAAGTGGTTCTTAACCTAGAGTATTCCTTTCAGCTCTGTCTTAAAAGAAAATGTTACAAAATCTCTGTTTTTGCCCAATGTGCTCAAAGCTGAAAGCTGATTGGAGACTTGAGAAGAGCATCTTCTTCCTTAAATTCCAGGTTAGACACATGACAGCAAGGCTAGGATTTATTGCCTTTCTCAGCAGTTTTATTGAAAAGCACATCACATTCTATTGGCTGGGAAAAAGAGGTTTGTTCTGCTTTAAAAATGCATCATTGTGCATTTTATTAAAGCCCAAGTTAAGGAATTCTCTGTTTCTCAGCAGGTCAAAGGTAGGCAACACACTGGCACTAACCTTCTGTTGTTACCCCAAGTGTCCTGTTGGAGGCTTAGATCGTGACTGGGAATTGCCCTCCTGATAGGTTCTGGGGTGCCGAGTGATGTGTTTAATGCCAGTGAGACCCCACCTCTTATCCAGAAACAGGCCACATGAGCACCTTGGTTATTAGCGCTGTAACAGCTCCCTCATTAAGCATGACCTTGGTTTCCTATTTTGATGGCTCAGGACTGTATGTTCTTTCAGTTTGGTAGAAGTGGTACATGGTTGTCAGTCAGCTTTGTTAGACGCTTGTACCCTTTGGGGGCTGTTTTTGTACTTGTCTCCTACATAAAGGTCATGGGTCACGACGCGTGGAAAGTGTTCAACTTCTGCAAGAGGTTGCAGGGCACCCAGACCGGTGTCTTGAGAGCCTGGAAGCCCAGGGCCCATGTCCCTGCTTCGCCGATCAATAGCTCTGGGATCACAGCACAGTCACTCACTCTGTTGGGGCCTCAGTTTCCTCAACTTTAAATCAGGAAGGTTAGATAGAATATCCAAGCAATAGGAACATTAAAAACAATAGCTGGCATTTATTGTTTTCCCAAGAGCCCTAGATGGCCTCCCTCATGTATCCTCACAACAGCACCACGAGGCAGGAACTATTACTACCCATTTGATGGAGGAACAGACAGAGCCAGAGCAGGATTCGCTCATTCACTCGTTTAAACATCACGGAGCCAGCGAGTGGTGGAGACCGTATTGAAGCCAAGGCACTAGTCTCTGTTTATTCTCCAAGTGGGATCCACAGATCAATAGCATCAACAATATCTGAGAACTTACAGGGGGTGACCCCAAAAGACCTGGAATTGTCTTCTGGAGGGCAGGCCTCTTGTAGTACAGGCTCCCCCCGCTAGGTGAGTGTTCTAGGAACCCACCTGCATCCGTGCACCAGCTGGTGATGTGAGAGCCTGCATTTGGCTTCCGGGAATTTTTTTTGGAGACTCTTTCAGTGCATTTTCCCACTTCATAACTGGTGATTTACACACACAACCTGCACCCTGACAACGTATAGCTGCCCACACCGCACTGAGTGATCAGCAGTTCTTGACCAAAGATGGCATGACCCCTGTGCCCCACCTCCCTATTCACCCCATCACGCCCTGAGCAACCTTTTTTTTTTGTTTCCCCAGGTGCAAAAAGTCCTCAAAAGGAAACATTTTGCCGATGTGGAAGAGGTGAAACAAAAAACACAGAAGAAATCGATGAGTTCAAAAACTGTTTAGAGCAGATAGGTGTACTGCATCAGAGAGGACTTTGAAGGTGACTGAAGTTTAGACATGTAAGAATAAATACACAATTTTTTATAAATAAAAAGTTTATAAAAATTTTGGGTCCACACTTCATATTAAAAATGCAAATTATTGGGCCCGATCTAAACCAACTGAATCCAAATCTTTGGGTGCAGGGCCCAGGAATCTGTGTTGACAAGCTCTTTGGGTGATTCCTATGCATACAAAACATTGGATCCCTGTTCTTGCCCCTGTGTTCTCCATCCGTCTATTGTGGTTTACTGCATTCGGTGAATTTTTCAGGATTTGGGACCCTGCTCAGCTGACTGGTTGTAAGTTAGGTGGTTGTCTCTCCACCTCTCCTGCAGCTGGTGCCCGACCCAAAGGAGGAGCTGTGGCTGCAGGAGCACCAAAGGCCCCTGAAGGGCGTGACTGCCAGCACTCCCACGGCGCACTCTCTATCAAAGTCAGTGCAGATTAGAGTTTTGCTGCTCAAAATTCTTCTATTTTACAATTCAAAAACTTGTGTAAGCCATTGGAAATTTGTTCGAATATGAGAAATTATGCCTGTTGAATGCATAAACTTCCTCTCATTCCAAATAAAAGGACTCTGATAGACTTTATCAGTTCCAGGAGATTTCAAAGCTTTTAGTTACGTGAACGAACCACAGAATACTGTGTACTTCTCTTTCTCTTGGAAATAAGTGAAGTTATGTTTATGGCCACTAATGATAACAGATGCTGTAAATACAATAATTGGATGTATATCCAAATTGTTATATAAATCTTTACAGCCCTTTAAAAATTCTTCTAGGAAAAAAAGTAAATGGAATCTTTATTTTTTCTGTGTGGCCTCCAATTGATCCTAGTCACCATCAGATACCGTATCACCAATACACTTTTTCAAGGAGCCCAAATGCCTTCCACTTAGTTGTAGACAGTGAAGGGTATGATAGTAAGTGTTGTAGTTGTAGAATGTTAAGAGGACTCTGACTGAGAAAAAGAGAGTCCAGAAGGAAAGAGTAAAAGTATATTTATGTATATATTTAAAAAAGAAAATCCTGTTTAAAAGTACTATTAGACAAATTTGGAAAGTATCATTGAGAACAAGATAAAAATAAAAATAAAAATCATTCACAGGCTCCCTGTCCAGCACCATTAGTGTTTAGGGTGAACCACTGTTAGCATTTTAGTGAATCTATCTTTCTGAACTTGTTTTGCCAATATAGACAGACCTTTAGACTATAGATCTGTGTTTTACCAAAAATCAGATCTTACTTTGTATAATTCTCTGTTGAATAAGTGGAGTAGTTACGGCTGTCGCTTTACATCAACCCATACAGATGTGTATCTCTCTAGGGTGGCTCTTCCTGTTGGAAAGAATTGTCATCAGCCACTCACCTCGTCCTAGTCTATGTCTGCCATGAGATGTATCCAGTGTCACCTGTTCAGAATACAGGGAAATAACTGGGTGGACATAATATGTCTTTTATAGTTGGTCACTTCAAACCCAAATAAAACGACTCATGTAAAGCTCCTGAATCACTCGTTGTACTGCCTGTGGCTGCTTGCTTTCTGTATTTTGAATTTATAAGGGCTGTGCAGTTGTGCTTTAGAAAGTTTAACGACACATTTTCTGTGGTTAATAGGTCTCTTCCCTTACCAATATGGATATTCCAAAATAAAGTTTGACTTCATGTCTTTTGTTATGTTTTTTTCTCTCAGGGAAATTCTGCCCTAGGGAAAGCACTTTTAGGGGGATTCCAGGGATCAAATTCAGGCCAGTTGAACCATGTCTTAACTGCTTCGTTATTGGGAATACTTGGTAATAAAAAACTTTCCTGTAAGTCTAAAAGGATCTAGGCTTAGGCCTTTATCTACACATAAACTGACTTGGGATCACTGACTTCAGTGAAATAACTAGTGATGAACTGAGCACACTCTCCTGCTTTACTTTTTTCCAAGCTGACTTTTTTGGGAGGCTAACACAAGATCCTTTTTTCTTTGAATTTTTTTGGTGGTGGTTTTTTCTGTCTTTCAAATCGAAAGGCTTTATAAACACAATAAGTTTTGCCAAGAGATGTTTACTCTGAAGACTTGCCAACTTAAGAGGAGAATAATACATGGGCTGTCTGGGAAAAATCCAGCCATTGTCCCTAGAACGAGAAGAGCTCTGTGTCTGGATCCTTTCTGGAGAGCCCTTGTACGTCTGAATCTGATACTGGGCAGAGGCAAATTCTTTATTTTGGCAGAGAATATACAGTGCAGGCACTCATGAAGAAAAGTCATCCCATTCCTCTTCAGGTCATGATCATCAAGTAATGACACGTATTGGAATGGAATTTGGGGACTAGAAGAACAAATCCTTCTGAGTGCAATAAACTGTCCTCGGATGGTGAGGAAGTATTTGTGCAATTTTAAGAATGAATGGTTTTTTTCTTCACCGACCACAATTCCTCTACCACCTCTCCCTAGGTAGATAGGTGTAAAACTAGCTATCTGGTCAACTTCACTATGTGCTAACCTGAATCATTAATATTTCAAGTTTTTTGTTTCTACTCTTTCTAAAGAATGGCTGTTATTCTTTATTACCTGTAAAAGTTAAATAGAGATGGTAAGTTATGCGTTTAAAATGTAACAAGTAATTCTAGTTTAGAGGATAGGCCTTCGAAAGGAAATTAGAAAACTGAGCCATGGATCTATTTTTTTTTTGCTTTTTGGTATGTGGGTGGCTCCCTGACTGGGGATCGAACCCAGGCCGCAGTGCTAACAGCGCCAGCGCTGAAGCCTTAAGCCACTACACCACCAGGGAACTCCCCTGGATCTACCTTTTATCCAAGTTCTGTGACGGCCCAAAGTAAGCTGAGCAGATGTACCTTTTTAAATGGGACAGAAAACAACAGTACTGTCCCATTTCAAACAGTTCATACGGTCAGCCTACTGACACCTTGAACGTAGCCCAGTGAGACCACACTAGCCCTATGTACCGTTTGAAATGGGACAGTACCGTTGTGTTCTGTCCTGTTTAAAACAGCACGTCGGGGCAGCCTACTTCAAAACTGCCAAGGCCACCAAAAATGAGGAAAGTTTCTGAAACTGTCTGTCATAGCAGAGAGGAGCCTCAGGAAACACGACAATGAAATGAAATGTGATATCCTAGACAGGATCCTGGAGCCGGAAAAGGACACTAGTAAGAACCAAGGAAACCTCAACAAACTATGGACTTTATAAGTAATAAGGTGTCCGTATTCATTAATTTGCTATGACCAATGCAGCATGCTAATGTAAGATGTGACCCCTAGGGAAACCTGGGTGTGTGGTCTCTGCGAATTCTCTGTATTAGTCTAGCTTTGCAAGGTATCGGTGAGTCTAAAACTGTTCTGAAATGAAAAGCTTAATAAAAAAATAGAATTTAACCGAAAACATTTGTCTTCAAAGACGTACTGAGTGTGGAAAAGGAGAAAGGGTTATCATGGTGGAGGGAATCGGTGGACCGTGGCCTTCGGTGGACCTGACCCCTGAGCGTGGCTCGGAGGGAGGAGCCAGATGACAATGGACGTTTGGGCCCCTCGCAGAGGCTCACACTTGCAATGCTAAGTTTGTCCTCTCCGAGAAGGAGCCATGGGAGGCGTTTAAGAAAGGAAGTGGCATAATCTGGGGTTGCCGACTCCTCCTGAGGATGAACTCGCATGGGCAGAAAGGGCCCAGCCCCCGCTGGCACAAGGCTACGTGAGGCGGGAGGCGGGCGGGGAGGAGCCGCCAGGAGGGCGTGCGGCCCGCCGCTGGGCGGTATCGGCCGGCCTGGCAGATCCACAACGGCGCTCACGGCCACGTCTCCCCGCAGCCCTTGCAGGTGGAGCGCCGCCCTGCGGTGACGTCCTCTGGGTCGGAGTGATGGCAGCTGCAGGGCTCGAACTGTGGCCGGGTCCCGCGGTTCTGCACAGCACGGACACAGCCCCCGGTGCCCACGGCCTGGCCCTCCAACCGGGGCCGCGCCAGGGCCGGCGGCTGCCTCCGAGGAGGCTGTGTCACTTCTGGCCTTGACCTTCACTCCTCACGGGGGACACTTAGCTTTCCTTCCACTCAGGCTCAGCGCTCTGAACGCGGGCAGCTTCTAGCAGTGGGGTGGCTGCTGACTTCTGTTTTATTTATTCATTTATTTATTTATTAATTATTATTTGTATGTGGGTGGTTCCCTGGCTGGGAATCGAACCCAGGCCGCAGCGTTGAGAGCGCCGAAGCCTCAGCCACTACGCCACCAGGGAACTCCCTGACTTCTGTTTGAGAAGGGTGCCGGGGCAGGTGGCTGGCTGGGTGGCCCCTTAATCCAGCTCTTGTCTAAGGTGGAAGACCGACAGGAAATAAACCTTTATAAATATTTCATTGATGGGGACTTGGTTTTGTGTCTTTGATAGTAGCATTGCCCTAGCTGTCACAGGCAAATCCCCTTACCTTTGTCCTGCAGGCCCCTTCCAGAAGCTTCCCAGCCCGTGGCTGAGGGGGATTCCTGTGACAGGTCTGAGCGAGGCCACCCGCGACCCCGGTGTCTCCGTCACGCAGATGGGCCGGTTCAGCAGTGCACAGCGGAGAGGGGTGCGAGACTCAGCCCTGGGGCAGCCCTGACTTATTCCAGCTGTAGTTTTTGCCAAGAAATGACAAGCTTTTCAGGACACGCAGATGAGTAGCAGCAGGAGGGACAAGAGGCAGGGTGGGAGCTTTGTGTCTGCTGTGTTAGAGGTTTTCACACACTAGATACGCCAGCATCCAGGGTGAGAAGAGGTTGGCACCAGGGCACACCATGCTGAATTCTTTTAAAAATGGGCCAGTTAGCCGTCAGCAACCTGGTGGCTGAAGTTTGACTTCAGAGTCTCCACACTTACTTGTCACTAGTTTCTGTCCCTCCATGCCCCTTTGACCTAGCTGCTCTTTCTCGTCTTCTTCTCAGTCTCCAATAGCTAAAGCTGACCCTGCAGGACCTCAACCCATGTCATGTCTATTGTAGTGGGAATTTAAACCACCTTTGCTCTTGGCAGACGTATTTGTATTTCCCTTAATCTCCACTGGGAGATGTGAAAGTTTATGCCCTGGAATAAAAAGCACTTGCAGGCACGAGATGGAGTTAGGAGGGTTTGGGGGGCTGGGTAGCAGGGCTTGCCGGGGAGGCCTCTGAGTTCATACGGAGCAGGAGCTGTGCCGTCAAGGCAGGAAAGAAGCCATGGAGCCTCCTGCCTGGGGTGGACTATTCAGGACAAGCAGAACCCTTTTCAGTCTCCGGGCTCCTGGCAGCATTCCCATCAGTGATGCTGAGGACACAGCCATCAGATTCTTCTGTCGACCATCTGACTTTATTTTGAACTCCAATCCTCTTATTAGTTGGGCAGATTACTTAATCTCTCGGAGCATCAGATACCTCAGCTGTAAAATGCGGATAACAATAGATATCACCTCACAGGACCGTTGCTAGGAAGTTTGAGTGCAGTGACACTGAGCATGGTGCCTAGCACCTTGTCAAGCACTCAAGTGAGCTATGAGCTGTTCCTGTGCGAACAGAGGCCAAACTAAGACTGTGGCATGCTACTATTTTTCATTGAGTTTGAGCGAACACTGGGCCCGTTTCCACTGAGCAGTGGGAGGAGATGCACAGATGGGGGAGAAAACGTGAGTTTCAGCAAGCTCTAACTGATCGTGTCAGGTAGCTGGTGACACTAATGCAGCTCAGGCGATTGTAGAGATGCTCTGAGTGACACTTCTCCTACTCCTGAAAGGCTGAATGCTGAAATAATGACACGAATGACAGGTTTTCATTTTCCCCCAATTTTCCTGCCTACATGGTTAATCTAGGGGCTCCGTCTGTGTGTGTTGTATCTGATGAAGAATATAGAATTCTAACAAAGAGGTCTAAAATGTATTAAAATTTTGCATCCAAGAACACTGCGTTGCCAATTCATCCAGGGACCTTAGCACATCAGATAAGCATAAGCACAGTCATACGACAATTAGCATTTTAAGGAGTTGCATTCTGGGGCCAATAATATGAGCTCTCACTATATTTAGACAAATTGAAATTTTAAAACAAAGTGACTATAGCAGTTATTAAACACTAGAATGAGTTATTTAATGCAGAATCAATTCTCAGTTCTTTGAGGTGATTGAGGAGAGGGACAGAAGAGATAGCAGGATGCACTGAGCTCTCTCTCAGCCCTATCTCATTGGGCATAGGATCTTGTTCGAATGCTTTATATTAGCCATTTCACACAGTATCTCACATTTAACTATATAACTATACATCTCACATTTAAATCTCATCTCCCTTTTAAGGCAGATTATACCAGTATATGAGTATACACCAATATACAATGGTAAGAGATCTACTTTTATTTACATCTCCTATAATAACTAAAATCATTAAAAAGAATACTAAACATGTATTGTGCTTACTGTGTATCACGTGCCAAATAATGGCACCCCGCTGTTTACAATTGTTCATACATTTAGAATGAAAATTCCCCAGAGTATAAAGCCCCAAAGATCAGACTTCTGCCTCCTCCCTCCCTGGCTCAATCTCAGGCCACTCCCCCCGACCACATTGTCCCACCCCCATCCCTGCTCCCGGCTCCCCCCACCCCCACCCCCCATCCTGCCAGCTTGGCCCACCCCAGCCTATTCCCTGCACAAGACAAATGCGCTCCCAACTCACATCCTTATTATTATTATTATTTTAATTCATTTTTATTGTTAGACTTATTGGGGTGACATCTGTTAGCAAGGATTACATAGGT
>PVJL010007046.1:0-83395 GCA_004026885.1 Lyroderma lyra | reverse complement strand
AACAGCTGTGAAACCACAATGGTTAGCAGCAGACATTACAGAACAGTGGTGCTTTGGACTAACGAAGACATGTTCTTAATTCCACACCTGTAGGCCCCTGAGCCAGTCACTCACATGCTCCTGGCCTGTTCCCTTACTTATAAAATAAAGTAGTTAGATGATCTCTAAGACTTCTTTTAATTCTGAATTTGAGGCAGAAGTAATGCAGATGAATCATCTGTATCAAGGCCCTGCAGCCATTCCAAAGGGAGGCGAGTCCTATACCAGGCCCCATTAGACAGAACTGGGGATCCCAGATCATTTCAGGGCCCCAAGCATACTCTAATCTGGGTGGATTTGGGAAAGCCCCAGTTTCTCCCAGAATCAAACTACAAGAGCCATGTTACAGTGACCTTGCATCTCCAAAGCAAGCTGAAAATAATCTGCAGAGAATTAAAAGCCAGTTCCAAGCCAGAGCTCAACACCAACTCTGCCACTTGCTGAGAACTTCTCTGCAGAGCTGAAACACTAGGGAAAGCAGAAGTACACATGTGAAAAAAGGCAAAGAGAATAGACAATAATGACAAGTTCACAGGACACAGATTTGCATATTTACTTTCTGTCTTCCCCCAATAGAATGTGAACTCCTGTAAACTGGAACCTTATTTGTCTCGTGCTACTACTGTATCTCCGGGACAGTCAGAATACCCTGCACACAGTATGCCTTTGATAAATATGTGTTGAATGAATGAAATGGCACGTGATATAAATGGGTAAAAAGGGTTTTCTTTCCAACCTTTTACTCACTGTACCCTAGCTATAACATCCACCGATACCCACCTACTCATGTATTAATAAAGTATGTCATCCCTAGTTTCTTCTATAACAGCAACAAGCCAAACTGGCTCTTCAGGACCCCCGAATTTATGATACAGGAAAAGGTGAGGATAAAATGAGGAGTCAAGAATAAGATCAAATCTGTTCCCTAGATGCAAGATGAATGGGCATGAAAATAAATTCATGGTCTCTCCAGCCCTAGGAATCTGGCATTTGATGCATTAGCGATGGATAAGTGGGATACCTCTCCAGAATGCACAGGCCTAAAAGGGTCTTGTCTTTGCATTTTTTTAATCAAGATCTTCAGATGGATAGAGTCTGATAAACTTTTACCAGAGCAAGTAAATGACTTTTTAGTAGGACAAGCCCTCTTCATTAATTTTCCACATAAATATCTTGCAGGTTTTAAGAATCACAGAAGAATATTAAAAAGTTTAACTTACAAGATGTTCTTCTATAGTGTCATTCTCTTAAAATAGAACCCTCCTAAAATCTCCTAAAACTAAGCCTGCCGTTACATTTCATTTTCTAAAAAAAGAGATAAATATATCAAAATAAACACTCAGCTTCTTTTTTAAAGAGTCTCTCAGCTACATGGGGCTCACGGATCAAAGTCTAAAAGGGCCAATTTCTTCATTTCATAGGTCGATGACACAGCTTTGAAAAAGAGGAAAAACAGTCCCCCTAGTGTACTGCTGCTGTAGGAAGAGGAAGTATATTAGCTGAGAATCACTGACAAAGACAGTACTGCCAAAGGAAATTACAAAACAGCATTTTGGCAACATGAGCCAAGCAGAAGACAGATTCCTCACACAGGACCACAACTGGCCCTTTGGTGAGTTACTTCAAAAGTGACTGAGGTAAAAATTTCGACTCAATATGGAATTACTGTATCATGACTTTCTCATTTTGAAATTTTTAAAAATACGGCAGTTAAAATAACATTTTCTTAATGTTGAAAAGGAACCGGATGCATTAATCTAAAAAACTAAACAGTGAGGACATAAACAAGCATCATGCGGCAGATCAGCCCTCATCTTTCTACTTTGGGAATAAGTCGTTATGAGCGCACAGTCTCATACAAAGGAAGACTTGGTCTTTTGAAGAATCACCCTCTGAAGCAGCAGCAGACGTCATCACACAGTATCCTACATTTGTGAAACTGTGGAAACCACTACAGAAAAGCCTGGCTGCCTAATGCCTTCATGCCCTGCCCCATGGGAAATGCAGGTGTGTAGGAGAGTAAGTGATAGACAGGCCTTACGAGGGAAACACTGGAGTCCTAGAGGTCTGCCCAAGACAGGAGGAACTGAGAAAACGCACCAGTTTAATTATAGGTGAAGTACAAGTAAACTTAAGGTGAAAGAAAGGAAATGTAACCTTTTCCCCTCTTAACCACATTTGATTATTCATTTCTACTTTAATGCCTGAGGTAAGGGAACCTGTGAGATAGCCATCACCTTTCTGCCTGGCACAGTATGCATCTGACAAACCTAAATTAACCAAGAATTTCCTTCTTTTAGTAAAATGTTATCTTTTTTGGCACCTTGATGACTTCATAGCTCCCAAATATTCATACTGATAGGCACTGGACAGCTATACAAACATGATGCCCTCACTAGCCCTCCGTCTATCCTTCTGAAGCTAAAATGATAGCCAAGACGTTATCATTTCAGAGACAAACACGCTTTTCAGGAAAACAACCTGTACTTACGTAAAACCACTTGTTACTTATAAATTACCTTAAAAATTTCAATTTAAAGAGGAAAATAGTGTGACTGAGAACAAAATCCTCTAGAACTGGGGCTACTTAATTACCTCTGTACAAACTAGCTGCGTGATCTTAGATCTAACTTAAGAATCAGCTTCTTCACCTATAAAATAAGAGGGTGGGACCAGATCAGCAAACCTCAAACTTGGGTATAATTAGAATCACCTAAAAAACTTCAAACCTCTCCCCACATCATCACCACCAAACACTAATCCATACACCAGTACAATTAAATCAGACACTCTGGGTATTTGAATACCAGGGGATTCAAATATGCAACCAGGCTTTAAACCACTGGTCTCAATTCTGATCTCCAAGGCTTTATCTAATTCTTTCATTCTATGATCTTAGGATGATAATTCTAGTTACAGGATATCATACACAATGGCCCAAAAAGCCACAAAAGAAGTAAGGCCTAGATTCTGCATACTGTGCCCATGCACACAAATGACTAGGAGATACTAACCTGAATTCTAGACATTTTCAGAGGTTAAAAACCCAAACAGATAACTCAGAATGAAAGTTGTGTGGTTTAAATACACATGCATGATTCCAAAATGACTAATCATGATAGAAATCAACTCCTGAAACTTGTACACATGGACTTCGGTCACAATTAGCTCCTGACCTCTCCCTTCTCCCTCTTCTTCTGTCCCCCACTAAACCACAAACACAAAAATGATTGGCTATTAATCATAATCAGAATACAAAACCAGCCCCAGTTTCAAAGGGCCTTCTCCATCATCAAAGATTTGCAAGTTCCTGCATGGCTGCATCTTTTGATAAAGGTCATCTTACAGAAACTCTTTAACTAAATTATATACCTACAGTCTTCAAGGATTAGTTGTCATGTGATATTCAGAAATGGAATTGGTGTAAACATTTAAAGTAAAAGTAATCATAAAATGTATGTGCTGTATTAAACATATTAAGGCTTCAGAGGATCAATTTACGATATTTCATAAGATTTTAGTTAAAGAGAGATTAAGACAACAGAAAAGGAAAAAGGAAACTATGACACCAAAAATTGGTTAGGACATAAAACCACAAAGTTTATGACTAGGCCCAAAATCTCTATTGCAAATCTTGTAAGCTACATGAAAAAATAATTTACCCAGTCTCAATTCATGGCTACTTTGGGTAATACCACTTTCTCACATAAATCTTTTTTTTTTTAATCAAATGATAGTAAACTGTTATTATTTTTAACTATAAGCACAATAGAAAAAATGCTATTTGTAGAATTAAATTACCTTTGTAATCTTAAAAATCATAGGAAAAGTGAAAATCCTTCCTACGTTAATTTTTTAACTAAAAGTTAGCTAACTTTTAATTAACAGATTCTCTGCATCAAAATCAAAACATGCAGGGCTAAACTTCAAGTGTGAGAAATCTGGAAAATACTCCAAACTCCCCAAACCATCTTCTTCGGTTTTGTAAACTCGTCCCTTCCTAACACTGTACACTGGGATTTTAACCCTTGCTATTCTCTTGGAAACTCAGTTTTAATAGGTATCACATTAGCACTGCTTTGAAATGGAAGGCTCGTCCTTTCTGTAAATAGCCCTCATATCACACAACTGGCATCCCTTTGCAAAGCAATAAAATTAAATCAAACGTAACATTCATAATGTCAGCATTTGTTAAAGGAAATGAAACAGATTTTTTGGAATAATATCACAGCACGCGTTTTGCTTTTAAAGTTTGTTTAACTAAATAAGGTTTAAAATCTTAAAAAGGCCTCTCCAATACTGGCCATTAGAAAAATTTAAAAAAAAAAAAAAACAACACAGGCAGTGTACAAAATTTCTTTTTAAGCAAATTAAAAATCAATATGCTAAATTCGTTAGCTTTCCATATACAGTCTCCTCTCCAGTGCTTCACCTCTCCACTAAGGTCAAGCTGTTCTTATTTTATACATCTACTGGAACCCACAAAGATACAGGCTCCCCAAAGACAAAGGAAGGGACAGAAGGAGGAAGCAACTACCTCTTTAATTTAAAAAAAGAAAGAAAAAAAGCTAATGGCAAATATAAGCAACTGATAAGCAACATCTCTCTCCAACTGCACAGGACTCTCTTTTGCCTGGTACTGACACATTGATATCTTGGGAGAAGCGGGCAGGAGGATGAGGTGCTAGGAAGAGCAAAGCAGCTGGGTATCAGCAGGGGCACAGGAGCTAATCTCTTTGGATGCCATTACATCATAGGCCTTTCCACACCTCTCTCCCTACCACGTGTCCAGTGCCCCAAGAGGCTGAAAAGGAACAGTAGAGAGCCTCTCTTGAGCTTCACTTATTGGTAGAGGCCATTACCGCCCAGCCCTGCCACCAAACCTCCCTCCCAAAGGTGCTGGTGAAGCGCCAGGCCCGGAGTCCTCCATACCTGGACCCCGCCTCAAACACCGTCAGAGTCCAGGCCTCAGGGGGAGCAGCAGGTGAAACCAGGCGGCACTGAGCTGGCAGAGCTGGCCCCTTCCAGGCCCCAGTACATCTCAGAGGCTATTGGGGGCAGATTTACTTCAGAGATACCTCTGAGTAATAAAGGTGTCAACAGAGAGCCAGCCAGGAAAAGGTTCGCAACCACTGCTTCTTCTAAATGAGATCTCTATGCCTGTGGGAGTTAACACAAGCCCGAAACTTGTACTCATCCAGTTAGTGGCAACGCACCATGCTCCTGCGACCAACTGGAAACCACAAATCCAACCACTCCTCCCAGCCCCGAGTCCCACACTCTCCCACGTCCCCCCACTCAACCGAAGCACCCCTACTACAGTGAATTCTACTCCAAAGTTGGCTCCAGACCTACCTCCGCTGCGCTGCCTCAGGAATCCAGCAAATGCACTGTCTGTCTGTCCTTCCCTCACGGGAGTCCCTTCCCACCTCTCCACCTGGCCATGGCTGAAACTGCCAGGAAACCTCCTTCCCCCCCCACCACCACCACCACCCTCCTTTGCCACCCCCAAATTCCCCTCCTCCCGGGGCCAGAGAACCCCCAAAGCCTCACGGCAGAAGCTCTCTAATTCCTCTCCCCAGCGCCGGCAGGCAAGCTACGGGGTCTCGAAAGAGCGTCTCGCACTGCGCAGAAGGCCAGGCGGGTGCCACTGCCCGCCCAAGGTGAGTACGCACCTTCCAGCCCGCAGAGCTGTTGCTGTCGCCCTTATCCTTGAAGTAGGGCACGCAGCGCACCATCCACTCGTAGATCTGGGACAGAGTGAGCCGTTTGTCCGGGGAGCTCTCGATGGCGTGAGTGATCAGATCGGCGTAGGACAGGTTCCCCCAGGCATTCCGCCGCGACGAGCATTTCCTCTGCTGCCCAGAGCCCCCAGCCGCCCCCGGCTGCGGCGGTGGCAGTGGCTGCTGAGGCTGCAGCGGCGTCTGCGTTGCCCCGCTCAGCGCGCCCGCCGCGGGACCTAGCCCAGAACCGGGGTCCTGCCCTCCCGGAGCCAGCAGCCGGGCTGAGTCCTCAAGAAGCAGCCCGGCACCCAACGTGCTGCTACCGCCGCCACCAATCGCCATGGCCGAGCTGGCCCTACCGCCGCCGTCCTCCTCGTCTTCATCGTCCTCCTCCTCGGGGATCATGGAGTCAGCGGCCGCCTCCCCCGAGGGCTTGGCCGGGCTTCCCTGGAGCTCCGGCCTCTGCAGGGGCCACGTACAAGATCGAGGCCGGCTCTGGGGTTCGAACTCCGGATCCAGCTCCACTTCGAGCGGAGAGAGCGGGGCGGGGGAGGCCCGCGCCTCTGCCATCTTCGCCGCCCGCCCGCGGCTTGGGCTCTCACGCTCTCCACTCAGCCCGGGCGGGGTGCGGCGAGGGAGGGACACGGACGTTGCGAAGGCTCCGGCTGCCGGGTGCCGCCGCTGCTACTGCCGCCGCCTGGGGAAGCACGAGAGGAGAGAGAAGGGGAGTCGGTTACCCCGGGCTGGAGCCCAGCCCTCGGCGAGTGCTCACCCGCGCGGCTGCTTCCCAACTGCACCGCGCCCGCCTCCCAGGAGCAGGCAGACCTAGAGACGTGCGTCCCGCGAACCTGGCGCAGCAGACGCCGCCCCCTGGCCAGGCCGCAGGGGAGACGCGGGCAAATGGACGGACTCGCACGGGGCAGCCCCCCTCCCCCCACCAACGCAGCCTCTGCCACCCGCCAGACCTGCAGGTCTCTCCTGGGCTAGGTGGCTGGGCGGAGACGGAGGAGTAGGGGCGGGGGAGGGGCGCGAGCCGCGCCTTTAAAGCGGGCAGCGACCACAGCTGGCAAAGCGAAGCCGCGGCCGGGGCTGGAGCCCGGGCGAGCGTGCGTTTGTTTATGTTTCGCTCGAGCCAGTTCCAGTGTTTCTCGCAGCGACGCCGCCTAAGCCTAAGTCTGTGGCGTCTTCGGCTTTTCTTCCTGTCCCCGGCCCAGCCACCTCCATGCACCCTTGCTACCCGCCTCCCAACGGAGGAGTCCAAGCCCGGGAACAGAGCGGGCAGCTGCTTTCTTCCCTCATCTCCCGTGGGCCGGGAGCGCGAACGTAGGTCCAAGTGCAGACGGGCCCTGGTCACTTCCAGAAAAAAGAAAAAATGGGAAGGGGGGCAAGGAGCTCGGTGGGTGTTCGCAAAGGGTCGAGCCGAGCAGCAACGGCTACTTTGGGGTTTTATGCGGTTTATTTTCTCACGGACATTGTGCCCTCCACCTCCTTCCCAGTAAAGAACGGAGGGAGGGTGCAAGTCAGAACATAAATCTTCCAACAGGTCAGGAAGCCCCAAGTCTCCCGGGCTGCCAGAAAACCGGGACCAGCACGTTCATCACCTCCTTGCTCCCGCTGCTGCCATCTTGACAGTTTCCCCCTCTTCACTCAAGTCCTTTTAAAAACACTAGCGGGAGAGAAGGGGGGCGCGCACACCGAGTCACGGGGAGGGAAAAGGGAAGCGCCTGGCCCAGCTCGGAAGCAGATCCGGAGTCACCGGGAAGGCGGCCGCCCCGCTGCACAGCTCCGGCGCCTACCTCGGTTCCTTCCCTTCAGAGACGAGGGGAGAGGACGCACAATCCCGCGCCGGCCCGGGACACAGCAAGGAGGGGGCGCGCAACCTCGGCGAAGGAGAGGCGCTCCGGCTGCCTCCGCCACCCGCCTGAGAAACCGCCTGTCAGCCTGCTCACCGCCGCCTTCCACATTCCTCCTCCTCCTTTCCACAAGCAGGGCGGCCGCGGCAGCAGCACAAAGTTATAGACACACGCAGGGTGCCTCAACCTAAGCTGACGGCGGGCGGGCGGGCGGGCGGATCCCCGCCCAGAGGGAGGGCTGGGCGGCAGGCCTGGGTGTGCTGGTGTCCGTGTGTGTGCGTGCGCTCACGCGCGCGCCTGCGCGACTTGGCTCCGCGGGGCTGTTGGCGTGGGTGTCAGGGCGCGCGCAGCAGCCCAGGGCTCAGCGGGCTCCCGCTGCTGTCCCCCGGGCTCCTCCTCCCTCCCGAGGGCCTCAACGACAACAAAGCGCGGTGAGGGCCCAGGATGAGAGGGAAGCCGGAGCGCAGTCGCGTGGCCTCCTTGACTCCGGGCAGGGCGCCTGGCTCCCGGGGTCCAGCCAAGCGCGTCCGTCCATCCGTCTCTGGGCTCGCCCTGGTATCCGGTTCCCCATTAGAACTGGACACCAGGTAACACCCGAGATAAGATGCTGACCGCAGATGGCAAGGGTTACCTCGGCGTGGAAATAAATACTAGCAAGGGAAGATGTTCGTTCCTTCAAGACTTCGATAAACTGATGCCCTCTGATTTGATCAGGCACCAAGAGGTTTGCACTGAGTCTCCTACTCAGGACGCTCGACCGCAATCGTGTTTCACTGTTTATGGATTTCATGGCAAACGAGAAAGTAATGTAACTAACTCTGGAAAAAAGCAATTTTTCACTTTCCTAAACGCAAGATCAGATTTTGAACAGCAGTGAATGGGAAATAATTTGATTCTAATTTGTAAATAACGACAAATGTCTAACTGCATTTTGACTTTTTAAAAAAGAGATACTCCTTTAGGTTCAGAAAAACATCTTTACAAGTCTATCCAATGATCGGATACCAAATAATTCATTTGTGCACTAAGAATATACACTACATGCGACCCGCACACCAAAACTCTATCCACTTTTGTTTATCAATATATTTTTTCCCCTTAAATCCTTCCAAGTCAACTGAAGATACCTAAGAGTCTAGAGGAGGATCCGAAACACCCCGATATACAAAAAAGTCCAACCTTGAGTACGCAGAAGTCCGCCTACCCGGCCGACTCCAGACTCCAGGCTTTGCACAGGGCCCGTCAATCAAGTGACGCACGGCCCCGCCCCTGCACCAAGCTAGTTCGACGCGTACAAACAGATGATGTCATTGTATCCACACGCGCGTGACCCCGGAGCTCTGCGCCGCGTCGCCATTCGCTGCGCTGCTTACTCGTCAAGCCACGCCGCGCGCTGACTGGCCGCGGCCACTAGTTTCCAGGCCCCAGACGCCCCTCTCCGCCCCGCCGCCCCCGCCCCCCAGCAAATAATAAACAATCGAGTAAAATTGTAAGGAGGGGAGGGAGGAGAGGAGAAACCAGAAGCCAATCCTTGCGCACTGACGGAAGGAGAGTTAATAGGAGGAGGAGGTGAGAAGACCCGAGTGGTGAGGAGAGGGAGAGTGCAGACCTTGGGCGATGAATCCCGCTGCGATGAGGTGGCTTCAGGGGAAGAAAGTTGGAGAGCACTCTGCGGGGCATTCCTGGCAGTGCTGGGGGTGCTAGGGCCGGGAGCCGCGGGGATCTGGGAACTGGGGCGGGGCACGGCCTGCCGAGGAGGAGGAGCCTGAGCAGCGCTAGCGCGGCGCGGGCGGAGCCAGCAGACACGTGCGGGAGGAGGGCGGGAGCGCGCAGCACCGCCTCCCCCAAGGCGCGCGGCAACGCCAACCGCGCGCGCTTGTTTACTAGCGCACGTGGGTGTTATTTTCTAATGGTTTGTAGTGCTGGCTGAGCCGCTGAGTGGCAGGCGCTTGGGGCCGCCGGCGCTGGCTGGGGGACGCGGCGGGGCTTGCTCCATGGCTTCCCAGGGCGCTGCTCCCAGCCCAGTGAGGCTCTCCTCACTGCGGGCTTCTAGTGCACTCGAAGGCTCGGGCCTGGAAGCCTCATTGCGAGTTTCGCGCTCTGCCCAAGCCTCACCGTAGACGAGGTGTTCCCGCCGCGGAACTCGGGCTAGGCTCCCTCATTCACATTCCGGAAACAAAGCCACCTGCTTCTCTTCGGCCTGGAGGCCATGCCAGGTCATGCGGCCACCAGTTCCAGAGCAGATTTCACATGCTCACATACTCACTGGCACACAACACCCTGGCCGGGAGGTGGACGCTCATCACCCTGCGTGGTTTGTGCTGAGTCTCACTCTCTTGCTCCGAATGTTTCCATCCATACGTGCCTGTGTCTTCGGCTTACAGCTCTGCTCTGCCCACGTTCAAATGCGCTGCTGTTACTTCAGTTTGTCTTTGGAAGGGAAAGGGGCCTCCACATGGGGCTCCTCTCAGTTCATTGTGGGCCTGCCCCTCTGAGAAGCCCTGAGTTGGCATTTGATTTATAGCCTGGCCGTACAGACGTTAACATACAAGACAATTCTCAGATTCAAGCAGAGGGCAGGGGAAGGGAGGAGCTAGTAGAGCTTTACACCTGGAGTGTGGTGGTCCACTTTGAACGGATACCTAGAGGCCAAATCACCCAGGGCTTTGCACCGTGGTGATACCACATAAAATCCAAAGAACTCTGAGTTCCTTCTTTCTAATACTGTAACAAACTGTACAATAAATCTACCCTTTTTCTTCTCTAAATCTGAGCCATCTTTTGTCATTAAAATGAAGATGTGAAAAGAATGTGTTTACACTGGCTGGACTCTTGCCATTAGATTTTCCCTGAAAACATGATGTTGAGTGTCCATTTTTAGAATGCGTATCCCAAGGGATTCAAAAAAAATTAAAGAGTTAAAGACTCAGTAGATTAACTGAGCTCATTTGTGACCTTCTTGATGAAGAATAGGGGATAGGGACATAATAAAGCCATTTCTCTCAAAGAGCTTACAGTTTTAATTGGGAGGAATTAGACATGCAGTATTTTAAAAGTTAAATATTTCAAGAGTTTAAAAACAGTACAAGAAAAATACAAGAGGTCATAAATATAGTGCTGGGTAAGTTTCAAATGAATTGAGGATCAAAACTTTAAATGGCAGTGGCTATAAACATTCACCTTGATAAATGTGCATCTTACCCAAAGAATTTACCCTTGTATAATAATTTGTCCCCACGGCAAACCTTTGAAAACTCAGAGGTTGAATCTCAGTGATTGTTCTCTTTCAGTCTGAAATTGCTTTGGTCTTAAAGGTCTCTTTTTTCCCTTTCGACGTCTTCCACCTTTTCTTCTCAACTTTTTGGTATAGGAAAGTTATGGTTCTTAAGGTAGAATTTTTGTCACAACTTTCCCCACTTCTTATATTCTGCATATTTCTCCATGATTTAAGGTGGTAATTGTCCACTCCAGTTTGTAAATTCACAGGAAGAATAACAAAAAGTTTTTAACCAAGTTTTTAAAAATGTTTCACCTGTACAAGCTGAGTAGATTCACCATTTCAAACATCTAATTCTGAAGGGGTTGGTAGTAGATGCCAGGCTCTCCCTTTAAGGGGCCACCACTCAGCCAGCACTTGTGTCTCTCTGCCCAGTCCTCCTTGAACCTAGGTCTATTGCATATTCCCTCTGATCCCAGAGCGCTGCTACTAGGGACTGAGCACTCTGCTTGTCTGGAAAGTGCACGTTTCCCTCTTGGGTTGCCTTCTATGACCATCTCAACAACGAAGACAGGAAATGCAAACACAGTGTAAGACTCCAAACAAACATATGACTCAGCTGGAAAGAAAGGAAGATTTCCTCAATACTCAGGTCTATAGCTGCTCCCTTTCCCTTATCTGACACCCTCATTAGTCCCTTCCTCTGACTCCCCACTTCTCAGCAAATTACCTATGTGGAAAACATTTACTGAACAGTTGAGCTTTGGTTTGTCTTTCAGGACATAATTCCAGGCAGGTTTCATCACCACCCTCTCCAGTAGTCTCTGGGGCTCCTATTTCTCTGTTCCTCTTGCAGCCTTCAGGCATGAGGTATCCTGGCAGAGCCTTGTGGGAGAGGAAGAAATTTTACTCTACCCTCCTAGGTTCTTTCAACTGATGTAGTAATTAAATTTACATGAGACAGATTAACAAGAGAAAATACCAAATTTAATTAACATATGTATGGGAACCCCACATACATGACAGATTCAGAAATAGAAAGGGAAAATGAGGTACATATGGTATATTGAACTAGCATGAGGTAAGGCACCTGAGGCTTCAGAGGAGAGGAGGGCCTTTCTCAAGACCTTAGAAGAGGAGATATTCAGTAATTAGAAGTTTGCCCTGCCCTATAGATAAGTCCTAAAAGTTTATCTCCAGTGATAACTCCCATTATAGGTACGATTTCCCATTTTACATTCTTGTAGGTAGTTAAGGGAGGGGCGAAAGTTTCTTGTGAGCCCATGGGGTCTCCATTGCCTTCAGCTCAAGATAAGTCACATAGCAAAGTAGTTGAGAAAGCCTATCGTGAACCCATTTCAGCCTCCCCCAGCTCCTTACGGTGACTAACCTGTGGTTCATTTGGAGGGCATCCATGTGTGTTTACAGGGAAAAGGAAGTGGGGGATCCAATAAAGGTTGAAGATTTATCTGAGAGGGATGTGCATACATAAGAGAAAGTGAGAAGAAAATCTGTTTTGATGTTACAAGCTAATGATAGCTAACTTTCCTTTGTCACTTAACATATTCCAGTCCCTGAACTAAGCACTTTATTTGCAGTGTTTAATCTCATGAAGATCTTATGAAGTAGTTACTGGGGATGTAAGAACATCCAAACATGTACAGGATTTTTTAATAAGTTTATTTGAGCCAAATTGATGACATGTGCTAGGGAGCAAGATCTCAGATGCTCAGGAGAAGAAGAGTTTTGTAGCTTCTTTTATGTATTTTGAAATTAAGAAGGGAATGTATGGAAGATAACTTGGAGGTGGGAGAAAGCAAGGCAGGGATTAGATTACAGGATAGTTAACAAAATTATCTGCCTTCTTGAGGGTGGTTATTTCAAAGGTGTGCTAACCTGAATGCACAGAAATAATGGGCAGGGCTTGCTTAAGGACAAGATAAACCTTTTACTAAAAAGTTGTATGCCTGGGACATGACTACCCACCATGACCTGCCCAGTTAGGAATTTGTGATTAGATCACCCTGTAAGATTACATTCCATAGAATCCCCACCTCCTTTTTTTGTCCACATAGCAGTTGCACTAATGGCACCTTAAGAATTCAAGCTCTCAGGGTAAGTCTGATCTCCTCACCTACCAGCTATGTGACCCTGGTCTGTTAACCATTGAGCCTCACTTCCTCATTCATAAAACAGAATAATACCTTCTAGGATTGTTGGAAAGATTGCCTTAATGAGATTATGAATCTAAAGCATTTAGAATTAGAATATAGGGGAGGTGTTTTTTAAAATAGTGGTGCCCAGGCTCCATGTTAGATCCACTGAATTAGAATCTTTAAGGGTAGAGTCTGGCTTTGATGTTCTTTTAAATGCTTTCCAGATAAATCTAAGACAGTAAAGGTTGAGAACACTGAACCAGGGGTCTCTCTTCAGCACTGTCCTATTTGCATTCAGCTATGATAACTGGCTTCTGCTTAAGAATGATGATAGAGTCATAAAAAAGCTACACACAGAGGGACAGATTCCATACACATAATATCTCACTTTACCTGTAAAACAAGCCAACCCAGCAGGAATCATTCCTCTGATTCTATAGGGTTTTGCCCTGGGTCACACAGTGAGTGGGCAGACCCGGAATTTGAACTGAGGTCTGTCAGAATCCATGGTGTGTGCTCCTCCCTCAACACTGCATCACCTCTCCAACAGTACTTATGAGTTTGTGGGCCATTTGGCCTAGAGAAATGGGGCTGGAACCAGACAAGCACACATAACCCCAAGTCCAAAGCTGATGATAGTTGTCTGGCCAAATCTGCCCCATCAGTTTGATTTTTTGGCTCTCTCATGTGCTTTTACAGTTTTTGAGTCAATCGCCAATATTTAAAAAGGACATTTCACATAAAAGCCAGATGTCTAACTCTTCTTTAAAAATTAGAAGATCTGGTAATACTGGCACCATGGCCATATGTCAACAATTAGCTGGTATGTGCTCTCCAGTTCACCTCCTCCTCATCAGGCCCTCTTCCCTCTTTTATGTATCCTGACTGATCTCTAGGCCTTTGACTTAGCCACCATAATTGTGTCTTCTACCCCAACAGTGGCATGCTAGAGTTGACTTATTCCAGTTCATGGGAAGCAACTGTATGCACATCTTCCCAACTGTTTGTTCAGTGAATCAAATTGGTAGGTCAAGATGGACCATGTGGGAGTATTTACCCCCAGAAATTGGCAAGTGCTAACAATCAAGTCTTTTTTTTTTCCTGAGTGTCAGTTGGTCAGCACACCATTGCCCCTACTCTACTCAGCCACTGCATGGTGCTCAGAGGATGAAGATTTGTTCTGAATAGAAAGTGAAAGGAACAGAAGCACTTGAGAAACTGTATCTCAACTCTGCTTAGTTATTGATTATACAGCAATTTAATATGGTGGACTATATACCCAGAACAAACCTCTTGATGAAAACTAAAAGCTGGTTAAGATTTTTTTTTTTTTTTTAATGAATCATTGAGCTGAAAGCAAGAAAACCAGAGAGACCAAAAATAAAGTTAAGGTGGAACCCCTGAGAAGTGTGGCAAGTGCCTAGAAAATTCATCAAACAATGGTGTCCTTGAGCTTCCATTTCGGCAGATAGGCTGGGGCTAAGGGACAGACAATAAAGCCTCAGGCCTGTCCAATAGCATGAGCATAAAGAACCTCTCCCAAGGTAAAAGGTGCCACCACAATGGGAAGCAGTATGGAGGCTCCTCAAAACATTAAAAATAGAACTACCATCTGACCCAGCAATCTCACTTCTGGGTATAGATCCAAAGGAAATAAAACAACTATCTCAAAAAGGTATCTGTGCTTCCACGTCCACTGTAGCATTGCTCACAATAATCAAGACACGCTTAGGGAACTGACCAATCCCAGCCACTTTTCATCAGGCCTTCCTATCTCAATGGACAGTGGAACTCCTTTTGGAGTTTGTGGAGATTTTACCAACCAATAAAAAGATAAAGTTAGAGCTTGAGCATCGCCCCCTGCCTTTCTTTAACTTGTAGTGCTGTAAAAATATGTTGTCAAAGAGTGAATGAGTTGTCACGACAACCAACTGGAAGGGTTGTGACCTACATGGAGCCTAGAAACAGGAGAGACCATGGCCTGCACAGGCCAGCCTTTCTCCAATGGACCGGCAGCACAGAGGAGGCCCCAGCAGCTAAGGGAAGGTCAGTGACCTCAGAAGCCACTGTCAGCTGTTCCCCAGTCCTCATAACACTCTGGATGAAGTGGCAAAATTAAGTTTCTATTACTGGGCAAATAGAGAAAACAGACTTGAATTAGGGAAACCACAGGTGAAGGAATTCCATGAGGCCCACTCTAAAAGAAATGGCTATTTTGACCTATTTTCCCCAATAAACTTAATAAATTGTTCTTTTCAAACTAATCCCCAAGTGAATAATTAGAATTGCATTTCTTTCACTAAAGTATAAAAACTAGTTTGTCTGTATAAGAACTAGTATGTTCTAAGTTAGTCCCTCTCCACTTTTTCACAATCGTAGTATAATACATGAATTTTGAAATTAGGCCAGGTCAAAAGTCACACGTCATCGTTTAACTTCTGAATTCAAGAAATACTCAGAAGATGGGAATGTTAGATGACTTAGAAAATTCCTTCTAGAGATCCTTAATGTGGTTCCACCAAATGCTACTTTATTCTCTTGTATATATATTTTGAAATGTTTATTAACATTTCAATTTATCTAATATGAAACAAAGGCATTTAAAAGATTTTAAAAGATATCTATATTTTTCACTTGTCCTGTAACTATGAGGTTGGTATTCCTAACTCCTTCTTCAGCACATGCTTTCTTTTTTATTTTTTATTTTTTACTTTTTATCAAGAAATATCACATACTTATAGAAAATCGCAAAACAGTTTACAGTATATAGCTGTACACAGTTTAATGAATGTTTCTTAAAAGAACACACATATAACTAACACCTAGATCAAGAAATAGAACATTAATAGCACCCTACAAGTCCCTGGGATGCCCTTCCCCATCAAAACACTCCTGTCTGTCCCTAAAAGTAATTAATCACTCCTAACTTCTGTAGTAATCATTTCTTTCTTTTCTTTATAGCAGGGATATTCAACTTTGTGGCTTCCCTGGGTCACACTGGAAGAATTGTCTTGGACCACACATAAAATACACGAACACTAATGATAGCTGATGAGCTAAAAGAAAATTATGTCATAATGTTTTTAAAAGTTTATGAATTTGTGTTGGGCCACATTCACAGCCATCCTGGGCCTCATGAGGCCTGCAGGCCATGGGGTTGGACAAGCATGCTTTATCACTTGCTACCTATGTTTTCATCCCGAAACACCATCATTTAGTTTTGCCTATTTTTGATCTTCATATGAATGGGATCACGCTGCATATGTGATCTTTCCTGTGTGTTCTCTTACTTCTCTTTTGATTTATGTTTGTGAGAGTCACCCATGTTGCTGCATGCTGCTGTACATCATTTTGTTGCCATACTAGTAGTCCATCGCGTGACTAGTCTATCTACAATCTATACCCAGTTGCTTTATTTACCTGTTCTCACGTTGATGGCTAATTGGGTTGTTTCCAGTTTAGGGCAATCGTGAACACTGTGGTTTTGAACATCCCCAGGCAGGTGTACATGAGTTTATGTAGACTTAATAGAGGAATTTCTGGGTCACAGGCGTGTTCATCTTCCACTTCACTGAATGCCAGTCTGTTCTTCAAAGCGGTGGACAGTTTACACTTTCACCAGCACTGTATGAATGTGCCCCTTGTCCACATGCTCACTACACTTGGAGTTGTGTGACTTTAAATTTTATTCTTTGAGCAATGTTGGATTTAAACAATTTAGATTTAGTTAAGATTTACTGAGCACCTGCTGAAGAAGCAGTGCCTGTACTAGGAGTTTCTACGGTAGTCCCTCCATTAACTGAACTCAAGCAACTGGCACTCTCAAACAACTGGCAAAAAAAAAAAATTGTATTAATAATACCTTAAATTAAAATTAAAATCTCAGCAGGTTATACAGCTGCACATCATGTAAAACCTGACTTTGCATGAGAGGTTTAGGGCCTCCAAGCAAGCTGATATTTGTTCACTTTTCAAGAGAGCAGCACGCAAGTTTGCCAGTGCGCGTCTCCTGATGCAGATCCAAACCCACCCACACCCACTTGTCCTGACCCCGTCCTGGCTACGTCATCAGATTCCGAGGATCCTGGTGCGATGTCTGCCCGGTAAACTCTCTACCCTACTGTAACAGTTTTAAGTGTGTATGTGTATGGTTTTTCCATAAGTTACTTGAAGTTAAAATAAAATATGTTAGTGAAGTTCATTAAGTTGAAAAGTTTATTGACTGCCATTTAACAAAAATTGCACACTGCATGCACAAAGCTCTTTTTATAATAAAACTCTTATATTAAGTTTGTCTTTATTTGTCTTAATTTGCTTTTAAGTACTGTATTTCAATATTAATATCAAGGCAATACAGAGTTTATGGTATAATAGGGGGCATAGTAGTAGTTAGGCCTGTTTTTAACAGTAACTCTCAAGCAACCGGAAACTACATTTATCCGGCATCTACCAATCCCCATGGGTGCCAGTTAACTGAGTGTCTAATGTAACTATGTAGGGTGCCAGGTGGGCACTAGAATAATTGGGGGGAGGGGAATCACTTGGTAAATTATATAAAAGTCTAACCACTATGCTGTACTCCTGAAACTAATATAAAATAATATTGAATGTCAAAAAAAAAAAAAAGTCGAAGGAAGAGAGGGAGGGAGGAGGGAAGGGGATGAAGAGGAAAGGTAGGCTGATCTTGGGAGTTTCTCCTACCTGTGATATCACTGAGCACTGAGACAGTCAATATTTAAGCCACACTTTCTGCCCATGGAGGGTGTCACTGGGAGCAGGTGCTGACCTTTTGCTAAATCAGCACACCATCAGAGCTACACAAAATAGCATTACTTTTATTGAAGCCTTTTGCAGGTACCTGATACAATCATGGCCTTGATAAAGGATGCCACTGCTCCTGAGTGCAAAGGAGAAGAGAAAAAACATTGTTAATAAAGTTACCAGGCTCATCTGGCTTCTAACCATAGAAAAATCTACTGCTCTAGGAGATCCTTATTTCTGCTGAGTCGCACTACTACAAGGCAACCTGCTTTCTGTTAGCTTCCATTGGTGTATTTTAGAGGTATTTTTTAGGAAGGTTGATTTTATTTACCTGGGTTCATCTCTGAGCTCTACCAAACTTCCTGGTGACTGTGACTTACTATGACTATGCCTCAATTACACTTCCTCCCCACAGTCGCCACCATGTCCCTAACTCAAATGTAAAATACAAAATTTTAGTGTGCTCAACTGTGTTCTCCTGTGCCTAGCCAGGGTGTCCTCCTGCACTCCCGAGACAACCCCTTGCCCTCTTAGAAAGAAGCCTCTGCACTTCTGCTGTCTCCCCAGAAGGCAGAGGTTGGGGAACAGACTTGCCCCCCTCCCCCTTCACCCATCAAGCAAACTCTGAACACGGGCTGCACATGGGCTGCTCCTGGAGTACAAGGCTGAGGATTTGTTTTTTTCTTCACCACTTTCCTCTAAGGTATCCAGGAGAAGAGGACTAATCTCTAGGTAGAAAGGTGAACTCTATTTTTCGAAGCACTGGAATGAGCCTGTAATAAACCAGACTGACTTCAGGCTAAGTTTCTATCCACAGGTTTGCATTCTCAAGCTGGCCTTGGAGAGGTTTCAGAGGAAGGCCCCAGGCACTGAGCCTCTACACAGCCATCTGCTCCTCTCAGGTGCAGGGCTCAGGGGTCCTGGGACAACTTCTGGCCACAGGGGAGCTGGCCTTCACCCTGCTTCAGCTGGAGACGGTGAAGAGGAGAACTGCCTCAACTCTGCACCAGGCTGTGCCATGCCAACGTGGAGTTAAGGCCCTCCGGTAGGAGAACGGTTGAGAAACCAACACCCACCATCTGACTTTTGCCTCTTTTGGCTCCTGGGGGGCTGCAGGGCTAATTATGGCAACCACGCCCCCTTCCTTTCCACTCTCTTCTGTGGTCCTCGGTCATTCAGCAACACTTCCAGAGTTGGCCTCATGCTGGAGGGCACTGTGTCAAGTGCCAAGAAATCGCCTGCTGTGTCCCAAAGCTCTCAGTCGCTCAGTGCTGTGCTAATGCCAAGGCTGTGGGGCCACATCTCAGGCAGGCCCATTTTTAAAAACTAGATAATAGATTTCTTTAGGGTAGAGAAAGGTCTAAGCCTTTTCCCTCCCTGGATTTATAGGAGTTATTACCAAGTCACTGCCAATATCCTCTAAACCTTGTGTCAGATTGAAAACCAAGATTGCAGACATCCACACATGACTATTTTTGAATGATATTTAGATGCTGTTTTAAACACTTAGGATTATGAGGTTTTTCTCAACCAATGGATAATAAAGTAGAGCTACAATCACGGGAGAGGCCTTGGCTTCTTTGACATTAAAAGGAGGCCCTCGTTGACAGAAAGGTTGAGCAAAAAGATATCCATGGATATTTGGTATCTGCCTGCCTGCCAATTATCCCCCTTCCTAGATCCCTGGCTTCCTTTCCTTTTGGGGTGAGACTAAGGAAAGATGCCAACACTTTCTCATCAGCAAGGGGATTCTGCATCAGTGGGCAGTGAGTGGACTTGATGTCTTTGCTCTTCTGCCTTAGTTGGCCTGTAACTGTTGTCACAGGCAAGATTTGGTGGGGGGGGGGGGGGGGGAGTACCTTTTTAAAAAGAGATGAGCTATTTAATAAAGTCTTTCCATTTTCTTCTGGGTTTTATAACCACCAACACCCCCTCATTCTAATCTTGCCTAACTTTAAAAAAATTGACTAGCTGCTGAAAAGTAAATCACCTCAGGGATGAGACCCAAGTGGGAGCATTTTTCTTCTGAAAGCGTAATTTTTCAGAACAATCTTGGGAGGGAAACAGGCTGGCCAATGGAGGCGTCAGTCAGTATTTGCACCATTGTTTTGCCTGCATGAACCCTACAATTAACCAGAGTGGACTGGTCTACTTTGCATCCTGAGTCAAATGCTATTTGAATACTCCTGATACCCCTTGCCAATGCCAGCCTTGCTGGAAGCATCCATGAGATGCTGTTTGACATCAGTTTCTCTGTGGGGGTTGCTGTGGATCGTCGTTAACCCCCTTGCTGTGGGCTCCCACTCTTGCTGCTGCCAGCTGCCATTGTCCCTTGGATCCATGCAAAACGGCCAACATCAGGGCCTCCCTGTGCACATTCAATCACACAGCAGGGCCCATCAGGCTGCACTCCACGAGCCAGCAGCTGGGCTCACCATTTGATTGCAGCCTTCTCAGCACTTCCAGAGCAAAGCTCCACCAAGGCCTCCTTGTTCCAAAGTTGTTTTATACCAATGACATGTCTTCACTTTAATTAGGCTGACCAGACGTACCATTTTAACCGGGACAGGAAACAACAGTACTGTCCTGTTTGAAACAGTACGTCTGGTCAGCCTCCTGACACCTTGACTTTAGCCCGTGAGACCAGGCTGACCAGACGTACCATTTCAAACAGGACAGCGCCGTTGTTTTCTGTCCCATTTAAAATGGTACATCTGGTCAGCCCAACTTTAATTCTATTTCAAAAATTCCTTCATTTGAACCACCTGGCTTTCTCCCAGTGCCCATTCCAGAAAAATGGGCTTGATTAAAGAAGGGTTTGTTCTTAGGCCAGATTTTCCCATTTTCCCAGGAGCCAGTCAGAGACTGCTCTCTGGCTGCACTTGGAGAAAACCAGGCCCCTTGAGAAAAACTCCCTGCCAGGGCCTGAGCACTCCGCCTTCTCCTCTAATGCTTTCATCCTGATATCTCTAGAGTCTTCTACAGCATATTTTAATTTTCACCTCCCTGCCACCATGTGTAAGACATTTGGAGACTCAGGATGGGAACAGAAATACCTTTGGTGAAGTCTCAAGAAGAATTTCCTGATTAAAATGAAAACATACAATGATCCCAGCTACGTTGCTCATCTCACAGCTGAAGATGCCAGCACATAACAATGATATTTATGGGATAGGATGCAGTTACTCACTACAAGAAGAAAGATGCCCAAGCTGGCGGACCAGCTGGCTGGCGACGGTGCCCTCCCACCACACTTCTAACGCAGCGAGGAGCCTCTGAGTACCGAGACTTCGTTTCCCAGGGGAAGACAATCAGCTATCCTCAGACGAGGGTGAAATTCAACACAAAGAACCATTAAGAGACAGTGTCTAACGGCCACACATATTGCATACAAAGTTTATTCTGATCACCATTAATGTTCCCTGATATCTCTTTTGAGCCTCATGAGACAGGCATTCCTTCATTTCCAGGTGGGACAGTAGAGGCCAAGAGAATCAGGCTTGATCAGAACCAGGCAGAGATCTAAAGCATGGCACCTGGCTCCAAATCTGTTCCTCCCATACAAAGAAAATGTCTTTCTCCTCTGCCTCTGCCACCTCGTTCAAGAGGCAACTGTTTCTGGCGATTGTCTTTAACTCAGTTGCTGTCACTATCTTATGTAAGTAGAGGATGATGTCAGAATGGGAAGCACATTCAGAGATCATCCCACAGTCCAAAGTCACCGGAATACTGGGGCACTTCAGGTGTGCCCAGAAGATTCTGGGAAGATCAAACACACATGGCGCACTGATGCCAATCTTTCCAGAAAAACATCTTTCCTCTGGGACTCTCAGGGCACTTTACTCATCTTATCTCCTATCTGCTTTATCACATGGAGGTAGGTCACATCTAGAACCACCACTTTGCAGGTGGGGAAAGAGAGGCAGAGGGAGGGAGAGGAGCAGAAACAGATGGCCCTTTCCATTACCTCCACTAATCAGACTTCAAGCATCTGCTTGTTTCTCTCAGCGTCGCTTATTGTTTTACAGGAAACTTTGGATAAAAGGAAAATATTTCTGTCCATACTAACTTACCCAGAAGGGCACTGGCAGGGCGCTGGCAGGTTGTGGTTTCCTCAAAGGGGAGCAACCGGTTTCAGGGCATCATCCTGTGGGAAGCCCGGAAGGCACAGGTCTTTGCCTGTGATTACCGATCTCCTCCCGCCACCTCGTGGCCATGCGGAGAGCGCACGTGCAAGTTCCAAACTTCATTTCCCTGCTCTCTGAATAATCACTGCCCGGCCCTGGGAGGAAGACTCCCCTGGACCCATAATTCATTTACCCCTAAGTATAAAACAAGTGAAAAACAAAACCTGACTGACAGCATGGTAAAGTTACCAAAAAGGAAGACAGAACACATCAGATGCCAACTTTCAGCAAGTTGAATTTTTGCTGAAATTGGATAAATGAGGTCCCCTGAGAATCGGGACACCCCCCCCCCCCGCCCCCCTGCAATCCAACTTTGTTCTGAACTGCAAAGCTTCAGAACACACTTTATGAACAAGTCTTAATTGAACCAGCCACGTACCCCTCCCATTAGTGACAATCCAGAACACATATGATGCCTCTATTCCAGTTCAGCTAAAATTTACCACTCTTGTTTTAATTGGGACTTTTCATATTTTGAGTAATACAAAATGCCAACAAAATAAAAGGAACTTCTTGGTTTGTGTAACTGAAAAGATCAAAGGTAGAAAAAGCTTTAGGCACGGATTGATCCAGAGGATCCGTGGTGTTGTCGGGGTTCTGGGTCTGTGTCTCTGTGATTCTTCCTGCTCTGACCCTCTGTATGTTGGCATGATCCCCAGGCTTCAGAATTCATGGTAGCAATGCCAGGCCAGGATTTTGAGTCTATCTGTATGCTACAGACTCCAGAGGAAAAAGGATATCTCTTCTTGTAGTGCCCAGAAGATCGAGGAAGCTTCCTGTCAGAAACCCCTTGGTAAGTATTTCCCTCTATCCCTGTGAGGACAAGACTGGCTCCTGGACCGATCCCTAAGCCAGCCATAATGCCCAAGGGGGATGAGGGTCTTGTGACTGGCTTAAACCAGACAGGGCCACTCCTGGAGTTGGGGTGAGGTCAGTCTTACACAGCACATACTCACATGTACACTATAATACAAAAAATTTCTAAGGCTGAAATAAAAGTAAAATTGTAAACAGTTAAGTTTTATGTTATTTTATTTACTAGAAAGATTTAAAAATCTTTTTTCTCTCATCATTGTCATTGGAAATAGTGAAACAAACAAACAACATCATAAAACAAATTATCTGACTACAAAAATTGGGTGAGTAACTGAGTAGACTTTTCCAAAGAGGACATTCAGATGGCCAACAAGTACATGAAAAGGTGCGCAATGCCACTAATCACCAGGAAAATGCAAATCTAAACCACAATGAGATATTATCTCACAACTGTTACAATGAATATTAAAGGGAATTGGTGGAATTGCAAATTGGTGCAGCCATTGTGAAAAACAGTATGGAGGGTCATCAAAAATATTAAAAATAGAACTACCATATTATCCAGCAATTTCTTTTCTTGGTAGTTATCTGAAGAAAATGAAAACACTAACTTGAAAAGATATATGTGCTCCATCTTCCTCTCATGTTTATTGCAGCATTATTTACAATAATCAGTATATGGAAACAACCTAAGTGTCCATTGATGGATGAATGGATAAATTCATAAATTCAGAAACTCTGTGTGTGTGTGTGTGTGTGTGTGTGTGTATTAGCCATAACAAAGAATGAAATCTTACAATCTGTAACAACATGAATGCACTTTGAGGGCATTATGCTAAGTGAAATAAATCAGACAGATAAAAAACACTGTATGATCTCACTAATAATGTAACATCTTAAAAAAAAGTCTCATAAATACAGAGAATAGATTGGCAAGGGTGGGGGGTGAGTGAAATTGATGAAGAGGGTCAAAAAGTACAATGTTAGGTCATAAAATAAGTCCTGAGGATATAATGTATAGCATGGTGACTATATAAATATAGTTATGTTAACATAATACTGTATTTCATATTTGAAGATTGCTAAGAGAGTAGATCTTCAAAGTTGCCATCACAAGAAAAAAATTTTATAACTATGTATGATAACTGATGTTAATTAGACTTATTGTGGTGATCATTTTGCAATATATACAAATATCAAATCATTATACTGTATACCTAAAACAAATATAATGTTACATGTTAATTATACCTGAATTTTTAAAAAAGATTGTGGTTGGAAATGCTTTATTCTCTTTGTAAAAATCTTCGTTTAGAGATACCACCTCACACCCATTAGAATAGCTATTACCAACAAGACAAGAAACAACAAGTGCTGGAGAGGGTGTGGAGAAAAAGGAAACCTCACACACCACTGGTGAGAATGCAAACAGGTACAACCACTATGGAGCACAGTATGGAGGTGCCTCAGAAAATTAAGAATAGAGTTATCATATGACCCAGGATTTCCTGTCTGGGTATCTAGCTGAAAAATTCAAAAATATTTATTCATAAAGATATATGTATTCCTACATTCATTGCAGCATTATTCACAATGGCCAAGACGTGGAAACAACCCAGTGTCCTTTGACAAATGACTGGGTAAAGATGATGTGGTACATATACACAATGGAATATTACTGTCATTTGCAACAACATGGATGTAACTTGGGAGGGTCATGCTAAGCAAATAAGTCAGATAGGAAAGGAGAACAATTCTACGATTTCACTCATGTGGGATATAAAACAGAAAGCAACAAATGAATGAACAAAACAAACAAACAAACAATAAAAACTCACTGACACAGACAACAGTATGGTGGTTATCAGAGGGAGAGGAAAGGGGGTCAAAATATATGATGACAGAAGACTTGACAATGGGTGATAAGCACACAATGCAATATACAGATAATGTAATATAGAATTCTACATTTGAAACCTATATAATTTTATTAAGCAATGTCACCCCAATGCATTTAATAAAATGAAAAAGTAAAAAATAATATAAAATAAAAATCTTAGTTTAGTACTGTATGATTCAAAGGCCTAGTCTTAAGTTTATTTGTATACGTGGTTTTAATAGCTGTCATAGCAAGATACTGACATGTAGATTCAAATTATGAAAGTTATATTAATGGCTGCACTTTCTAACTCATGATATTAGTTTTTTTAGTTCTATCCACCACTTATGCGAAGTATTTTTCTTCTTGATGGCAAAGGATATTTTATTTTATTTTAAAAAAATAAACCATTAATTTGGAAGACTTTACAACTTTATGATTTTTTTAAGTGTGTAGATGTGGGAGTTTTTATAAATGACACAATATCATTTTGGGCCACAAATCCTGTCATGATGCAATATTCCCCGAGGGGTTCAAAATGTGCTCTTTATAGCAACAATCACAGCTATTATAAGGCTGTCTCTTTCCCAGTCTTGTTAAAAAAAATATCATCCATCCCTTGAAAGTACTGATTTTAAAAATACTGGTTAGTAACATACTATTACAATATTTTGCCATGTATAATGTGCTCCCATGTATAATGCACACCTTGTTTTTGGCCCAAACTTGCAGAGAAATATCTTACATTTTAATTTTTAATTCAAATTTTTATTTGTTTACATTTGGGTACTTATTTTTGTATTATAAAGGAAATTTCACATTTATTATTTAACATATTATGGTACAAGAAATGTTATATAACAAATAATTACAAAACACAGCAGATACAAGATACAAGGAATTTTATGTATAAATTTTTTTACATAAAAAGGAAATGATTATCGTATTCCAGGGTATTATTTTCATAGGGATATTTTTATTGATTTCTAGAGTTATACTTTTAACTCACAAGCATAAATAAAAGAATTAAAAACATTTCTATAGCTACAGAATTAGTACTACCCATGTATAATGTGCATCCTTATTTTTCCCTCAAAAATTGGGCAAAAAAGTGTGCATTATACACAGTAAAATACGATAAGCCACTTATCAATAGGCCAGCAAATTTAGAATTAAGGTTTTTTCTTTTATTTGTTTTTTTGTCAAAGGAAAGTACGTAACTCATCTTTAAGTCCAATGATTCCTTTAAGCATTTCGCCATGAGCAGTCTGAAAACCTCTACGTGGCACAAATGGTTTCCCCAGCCACTCTGTCCCCCACCCTGTCATTTACAAAATACTGTAAAGACCCTATTTAAAGGACTTGTCTTTATAAAACTAACCGTGTCGATGGCATCCTGTGACCTAAGCTGTCGTGTGAGGTGATGCATTGCTGCCGAGTGGCCATCCTCTCGACCACCCTCTGGTGGCCGCCACCTCACCCCGAGGATGTGTCACGTGACTGTGGCTGTCTGACCATGAACCTAGAAAGGTGCTGAGGGCAGGCCGGAGCACCAGTCTCCCGTGGTCCCAGGCCAGTTCCATTCTGTCACCCGTGGAGTCTGGCAAGAGGGCGAATGAAGGCGGAAAACTGAGGCTCCGTAGAAAACACTGGGGCAAAGGCAGGCTGCGAGGTAGAGAACAGGTAAGAGGACCCCCGCTTCCCACCCAGGGACCCCGGAGCAGTTTCTGACCTTCGGGCAGAGTTGAAAGGGATGAAACTCAAAGGCACAAACTGGGGGCAGCCCTGAGCCTTGAGGGAGAAAGGTCTTCCTGAGCCAAGTGACAAGGTGGCCCAGAGGTCACACACAGCTTGCAAATCCAGTTGAGCCCCAAATAAGGAGCGGTGCCCGGACCTCTCTCCGCAGGAGCTGCCCGCCCAGCGCCCGCATTACACGGCCCTGCTCTCGGCCCCATCAGGCCGCTGGAACGCTCCCACGTGGGCTATGACAACCGCGCTGCGTGTCACCGCCCTGCCGCTGCCCCCTCTGCGCCCCTCCAATCCTTTTCCCACAACGTGGGCTACACTGTAGGGGGCCTGATGTGAGGGCGTAGCTCACCCATACACGGCTTGGCTATTTTGCCCCCAAACTTACTGTTACTATCGTGGTTTGAGGATTATTTTTGTGCTGTTAAATCTGATTATGTCGGTACCACAAAGGTAGGTAGGAGCAATCATTTTAAATTCCACAGACTATGGTGCTCTAATCAACAGAAATCAACTGCTACTTCTTTAGCAAGTGAATTTAACATTCCGTATATTGTAAAATTGGGTTAAAATGATTATTAGTACAAAATAAGGGGCACATTTTGATGATAGCAGTTTTTACACTATGCACCCTAAATTTTGGGTTTTAAAGATGAATTATTAAGTCTAGGAGGACCAAATTATATCCCATTTTTCTCTGAACATTCAGAAGAATAACATTAAGTCATTATATCTCTGTTCTGAATTTCCAGAGCACTTAGTAATTTCTCATGGTATTTATCACACTCTGCCCAACGTTAGAGCTTTCTCTGCGCTCAGTTACTCCGGAAACGGAGTGGGTCTTGTCATCCTGCACCTCTCCCCGGCATACAACGTCTGTCGGTCTGTCCTTCCTCTGCCTTTTACTAAACGTCCTGGCTGACGTGAGCACCCTCGGCATTCCCAGGACACCTGGGCAAGCTGCCCTGTTGGCACTTGCCGCTTACACAAGCTTACATGCCGAGGTTACACATGGTTCGTAGCAATCCGGGGGCTCAGATCCACTCCTGACGCTCGCCGGTGCTCTGTTCTCGCCCACCAGACTCTTCCTCAGCTTGCCTCTGGGTCCCTCCCCCCTGGATGAGCAAACAGATTCCGTACAGGCCAGAACTAACGTGTGCTCTGGTTCTGCTCGATGACATTAATATGCCCTGCCTTTTATTCTTTGGTTGGACTGATTTCATCTCTGAAACTGGTTTCCTCTGGGTGCAGACTTTATACTGGAACAGATGGTTTTCGTAACATGCAGCTACTTAAAAGTTTTAAACAACTGGTGGCTGAACGCCAAGCATTAAATAATTCGAAGCAGCTTTTTTGGCCACCTGGGTGCTCCCTAGGATGGGTTTAAAGTCATAGGATAAATTTTTGTTTTTAAAAAAAAAATTTTGGAAGACAGGAAGACTATTGCAGTGAGAGGAAAGACTAAATTCGAAGGCTGTGAGGCAGAGAAAGAGCAGTGTGGCTGGAAACTAGAAAAGAGGGGGGTGAAGGAGACAGATTCAAAGTCCAGAATAATCAGGATGGGATAAGGAGAAGCCTAAAGTCATAGGATAAATTTAAACCTGTCCACCTAATGTTTTCACTGTGACCAGGAACACGAAAATGAAGACAGTATTTAAAGTTAACGAATGCAGTGGGGACAGTGAGAACAGTTAGAGCGTATGTGTGAGTGTTGGGGTTTGGGAGGAGATACAGATATACTGATATTGTTCAGCCCTCCATACAACACGCCACATGAACCTGGAGATACAGCTGAAGAGAGAAGCCATTCATTTCCTTTTTGGGGGAGGCGGGTAGCTCCCTGGTCAGGAATCGAACCCAGGCCGTGGCGTTGAGAGCGCCAAAGCCTAGCCACTGCACCACCAGGGAACCCCGAGAAACCATTCTTAATGTCAATTCTCAGGGAAGAATCAGGCCCTCAGACAAGAAACGGAAATGCAAAGAGCTGCCCTGGGGATTGGCTGGTATATAGCCAAGATAGGCTAGATTACGCTGCAATAACAAACGCCATAACAATCTCCACAGCTTACCAAAATGTAATTTTATTTCTTGTTCTTGGCTCAGTGTTCCAAGCTACTCTCATCTTGGGTGTATCTGCCTCAACAGGATATTTCCAGGTTTTCCATGGCAATGGAAGGGAGATCTAGAAGATCTCAAACCAGCTAGTATGTGCTTCATTTTGGAAGTGACACGTGTCACATCACTTCTGCTTACAACCAATTGCTCAGAACTAGTCACATGACCTTGCCTAACTGCCAAGGACTGAGGAAGCGTGATCCTCCTATAAGCTTGGAAGGAGAGGAAAAGTGGATATGGGCAAGCTCTAAGCATGTCTACCCCAGCTGGAGAAGGGGGTGCTTTCCCTTGCTCTCCCAGAGAAGCTCTTGGAACTATTTCTGTGCCTGTGAGAGTATGCTTTTGTGGCAGGGGACAGAGCAGGTGTCTGGAATGTGAAAGGGGAGCTAAAACACAGGGGAGATGCATGCTGAAAATAAGTAAATCAACTTATTAACCAGCTCATCTAGATCCCAAGTATTTTCTGAGTTTATTATCTGTATCCCTTCAACATAAATGACATCTTTGTCTCAGCCAAGATTTGGGGAAAATCAACAATATGGCTCCTCCTTGCCTGAGGCGGACTACGGAGAAGGTGGCATTAGGGGCAGGAGTAGACAGAATACTCCAGAGAAGGTGGGGGCCTCCAGTCAGGAGAATCTCATTCTTCTATCAGTCTCAGAGATTCTAATTTTTATATTAATTTAAATTGGTAAGCTTTCTTTAAAAAAACAATATAATCAACATATAGATTGCCCCATTTTTAAAACCCCACTATTTTAAAAAGTTGTATGTCATTATATTCCACATAGCTTCTAGCAGAGTACCTCACCAGGAGCTGCACTTAAACAATGTTTATTCAGTAAATCAGAGACTGAACCAGAGGAGCAAGAGCTACCCACGGCCACTGCACTCCCATAGGCCACCCCGTTCTGTAAGACTCCGGGGTTTACACAGGCCCAGGGATGGACAATGAGTCCTGGGGGGACTCCAGACCTGATCCAGGTAGTGCAGAACACTCAGGACGAGCCCAGAGTGCCAGGTTGAGTTTGCTCAAACCTCTCCTACCTTCAGAAGCTGAATTTGCCATGCTTTCAATAACTAGCCATCCACCAAGTCCTGTTCTGCGCTGATGCTTACTCAAACCATTTCTCAATCATGCATCCGTGTGATTCTAATATCTATCCCTTCTTTTCTTGCCTCTGTCACTGGTCCTTGTCAATTCATAAAGTATTGCAGCTGCATGAGTGCCTGGGACAACGGTATTGTAGGAAGATGTTGTGGGCACGGAAGACTGGGCTGAGGTCAGTACCGTTTTAGACACACTGAGTTTAAAGAACATTCAAGAAGAGAGATCCAGCAGGCATCTGGAAGTGTAGAACAGAAGACTGGGGGAGTCAGGGACGGGAATGTACATTTGGGGATTGTTGGTATTGGGTGGTATTGGAGCTGTGAAAAGCAAGAAAAGAATATGAAGATGATATGTGTGAAAGCACTTGTGTAATATTGGGTGTTATTTTTATAATTACCATTTTAATGGGTCCAAGAAAGAACTTAGTGGGTGATAAAAAAAGAAAGCCAAAAGCACCCAGAGAAGGAAGAGGTGAGAGGCAGGGGGAGGGAGGGGACAGAAGGGGAATCATTAATTCATTGAACGCTAGAGGAGAAAGAGGATGGGGCTGAGGCCGCACAGTGCTAAAAGCTTCAGAGCAGCAGGAGGCCACGGAGCACAGGATCTGGGTCTAGAAGACAAGTTTCCAGTTCTGTTACCCGGGGCCTTCATTTCTTCATAGGACGCAGGGATAATCACCCCTCCCTCAGAATTGCTGTGGATGAAATGATAAGGTAGGAGCAAGCGCTTTGTAGAAAAGAAAGCACTGCCAGGTTAGCTATTCTGTTGTCAGTGGAGGTGGAGAAGACCGGCAGGAGAGTCTAGGGAAAGAGGAGAAGCGAAAGAAGGAGAGGAGCAGGCACTGGGAGGCAGCAGGGAGGCCATGGATGGCTTGGTATGCTGCTCTCGTGCAACAACAGCCTTTGCTCCCTGGGAAGTGCTCTGGTGTGGAGTCAGGACACCCTGCTGCAGGCCCAGCTCTGTGCTTACTGGCTGTGTGGTCACGGGCAAGGGCTCCTGATCATCAGTTGTCAACCCTGGTTGCATGTGAGAATCCCATGGCGGCATTAATAAGTACTGATCCTGTGACCCCACATCTGATCAGTTGCATCTGACTCTCCCAGGGTGGGACCTAGGCCTGGAAACAGGCCTCTTCGACAGTCACTGTTCAACCCTACGTGATGCTGGGACTTGTTTTCCCGTCCGTTTGTCCCATTGACCACAAGATGGCACTCTCTTTCTGCAGAATCTTCTTCATTCACCAAACAGAAAATAATTTTTTTCTAGAAACCTGAAAGGATGGATTTGAATTTAACAATCTTCACAGATCTCATTAAGCCAGAATTTGGTACCCTTGGTGTCCAGCCATTTAAAGTGAATCTCTTCTGCTAGGAACCACACTGGTTCCTACTTTTGCATTCCTCAAGGGGCTATAACTCAAAGCAGAGGAGGCACTTACTGTTGCTTTATGATCTTAATCATTAGCGCCAGTAACAAATAACATTAATACCATTTGCAAAGTCCGACTATCCTCAGAATAATTCTGTGAAGTGGGTATTGTTCTCATTTATACTAGTAGATGAGAAAAATGAGGCTCAGAGCATTAATTCAAGGTCACAAAGCCAAAGTTGGCAGAACCAGATCTGGAGTGCTGCCAACTACACTTGGATGAGAAGGGCAGGCACCGGCATCAGGATCAGCAGTCCACTGCTGGGGGGCCTGGAAGACAGCCCCGACAGAGGCTGGATGACTTCCTAAGCAGGCAAGGAAGCTGAACAGTTGTCCTCCTGGAGTTTCCGAACATCACAGACAACAGGCCACCAGTGGACATGTGTGGCTGGGCTGAGTGACCAGGTGACGTGAGGTTTCTAGTGCAAAGCTGTAGGGTTCGCATTCAACAGGAGGGCAGATTTTATTTTTATTTTCTGTCTCAGATAAACGAAGTACTATGCCAAAGGGGAAGATGAATCTTAATTCTGCCTTAAGAAGTTGTACACTCATCTCCGAAGAAAATTCCTTTCTATACCAGCAAATGACGTCTTAGGAGGTCAGTGGATCTCATAAAGATCACTGACAAGATCACTTACAGACTTAACTGCCAGAGAGATTTCCGCATGGATCAGGAACCCAGATGTCCAGGCCCCACGACCCCAGTGCCTCTGGGTGTTTTTATCCTGGGTGAAGATCTGCAAATGCAGGTTCCGGGTACCTGGGGTAGGGAGACTGGTTTCAGGGCAGAAGCAGGTGCATCAGAAGTTGAATAGATTTGTATTTTGATCATTTTACCGACTCCAGTGTATTTTAGCGATCCAGTGTGTTGTTGTACCCAGTGTCCGTGGCTCAGCCTCCCCAACTGTAAAATGGTGGTACCACTACCTGTCTTATAGGATTGTTATAAGGATCAAAATAATTACTTATAAAGCACTTAGACCCATGCCCAATACACAGTAAAGCATTATGTATTTCTTAATGTTAAATAAATAAATGGATATGAACATATGCAGTTATATATTTTACAAATAAAATTTTTTTTTCCAAAATTTCAAGTAATTTTAAAATTACATTATCTGCCCACTTGTAGGTACAGGAAATACACTGCAGGAAGATTAAAATACCACCTTACGACTAAAATTTGAAATTCCACTGAAAATCATATATTCGATTAGAATGGTACTTTAGACTTTCGGGCCTTATAAGACATCAAAATAGGTTGAAAATTCTCTAAGATTTTCTTTTCATTATTATTGATGTTGGCAAATAAACCTATCCACTGCCTAAAGAAATGCTAGTGTGATGCAGGGATCAGATTTTTCCTCCTTTTTTTAAAGAAAAGTTTTCTATTTTCTCCATGTAATGTCTTCTAAATTGGGGGATTAGTGGCCATCTCAGAGGCCACCCTTGTGATTTTCCTGACTGTAAATACTTTCTCGGTCTGAGCTTTGAGGTGAGTGTGAGTGTTTCATAGCAGTACTCAGCTCAAACCTCTGCCTCCGGGTATAAATTTAAAGCATTCACCAAAAAAAGAGCATTTGCTGAGAAATTTCATGCAACCCCAGAGAAAAACTGGAACACTGAGCACGGAATAGAGGCAGGACTCGGAAGAAATACACGTGAATTGAACATTGCTTTTCAATCTAGGGGTCATTTTCTTTTTAATGCCTCATTTTGGCATTAATTTTCTTCTTGTAGAGTTACCATATTGTTTCGCAGTAATGGCTATTCAAGACTTCTGTTTCTTTCTCTTGCTGGCTGTTTTATGAAACAGACTTTGAGGAGAGGCAATGGGATAAAGATGTATCATTTCCGGCTACTGTAAAACTCTCTCCTTTCCCTTCCTGGTACTGAGGCCAGTACATCAAACCCCTGCACACACCCCATTCCTGCATAAATCCCACGCCCAGCTCAGAAGACCCCTGCCACTATGGCCTATCCCACCAGGCCCAGAAAGGGCACAGGGGCTGGGACAGTAGTGGGGACATAATCCTATACAAACTATATTTTAAAAGAAGTTTAAGTTCTCTGACACCAAATTTATAGGGCAACTACACTGAGAATTCCACAGGCTTCTGTGCATTAAGCAAGGGCCAGAACTAACATTGTGCTATTGTTTCTGTGGAATAATGAAAAAGTCTAGTTCCAAATACCTGATGTCAAATGAGATTTTACAACAGAACTGTGAGGGACTATTTGACATACTCCCCCACACCCAAGGGACACTTCTTGTTTCTGTCAATCAGCTTGTCCATCTGTCTGTTTGTCCATCCATTCACGCTGCCTTTTTATGAGGGTACAGCATAATTGCCAAAAAATGTGAAAAGCAAAATGTTAAGATTGAAAGAATAAAGTTCAACATTTTACATTTATTGAGTGCAAAACAATGGTTCTGTTGTAAACTCACCCTGATTTTTTAAAAAAATGAATCAATATTAATAATATTTTCTTTTTTTATAGAGGTGGTATGGTATAAAACATAGTACATGAGTTTTGTAAACTGAATCTTGGGTTAAGCTACTAAACTTTTCCAAGCCTCAGTTTCCTTATGTATAAACAGGGATGATTATATTTATGCTCTAGGATTAATTTTTTATCTGACTTACATAAATGTCTAGCAATAAATGAGGCAAACAGTCATGATCTCCTATCCTTTCTCCCTCTTAACCTATTAACCTCTTTTTAAACTCACTCTTCTACCGCAATAAAAATATTTTTAACCACATTTAAGTTTCAGGAGTCTTGATTTAAACTTTTCTCTACACTTAGGTACCATATCCACTTATCTGCTTGACTTAAGTTAATGTTCAAAATGCACTCATGTGGGTAGATTATTAACTTATAAATTAAGTGGGTTCAAAGAGCTTACTTACATGGATGATTGTACTCATTTATTTGAACTGACTTACCTGTGTCTACCCCCCCCCACCCCATATGATTTTTACGAGACTGTGGATTTCACTTTTTTTTCCCTTTTCTTTTTCTTGAAGAAGGATTTAGACTTTCCTAACAGCCTCAAACAAGATCCTTTCTGTGACAGTAGTTACAAAGTCAGGTTGTACTTGAATGAATCCAAGAATGACTTCAGCAAAGGGCAAACTGGATTTTATTTAAGTAGCTTCATCAAGTCTTCTTTCCCGATTACCATTAGGTCCATCTAACCGCAGAAGCAGAGGTGAGGACAGGGAGTGGCGTTCTGCAGCCAGAGCAAATGCGCATGAGCAGCCGAAGGAACCCGCTAGCCTCGGGAAGCCAGAGTCCACGCTGCCGCTGCTGCTGCGGTGTGTCCAGGCCTCTGTCCCCTCCCAGCACTCTCACTTGTCTCCATTCCTGGAATCTGTCCCATTACCAGCTGTCAGAGTTGGGGGCGGGTTCTGCCTGTCAGCTGGAAACTCTTGCTGCTTATTCTATGGTGTCATAATCCTCAGTCCTTTCAGGCAACTCTGTGTCCACTGGAGATCAGGTCCTGCCTGCCAAGCTTGACCTCAGAGGAAAAAAAAAAACTCTCAATTGTGTGGAAACCTGAAGTCCTGGGAAATTTAGTATAACATAAAGCCCCCCAAAATCACACTTATAAGCCTGTATTCTAAAATGTTCGTCCCTTTAGTTTATAATAAGATCAGAACACTTTCTGTGCATTTAATTGAAATGTAGGGGTGGGTGTTCTTCCCCCTCTCATTAAAAGATGTGTTTCCATCGTGTGGCTACCATGTAGCCAAAGCTCGGAGATGTCCAGACACCGTGTATTTACCGCGCGTGTGTGTACTCAAGATTCGTTTAGGTGGCTTACTGTGAAGCCAAATGTCTGGTCCTATATTAATCTTAAGGAGTACTGATTTTAATTTTATGGTACAGAAATAAGGCCAAATAAATAGGCAAAAAGTAGACCTATACAATGGCTTTAACTTACTAATCCACTACATCTTTGACAGTAATTTTAGATTACAATGGGCAAGAGGACAAAGTGCATAATTAATGATGAGAAAATGACTCCTTCAAATCCCATAATAAAGAATTCTCCCTGTGGTAAGTGTTTGTCCATGCAATGGTGATGGTTACTCCTTGCTTCTGTCCCCTTCCTTCCAGTACTGTTCAGTCTGCATTTCTGTGAGTCGGGAAATGGTGCGCTGAAATGCAAAGATTTCCTCCTCTCCAGTAAACATGGAGAGTCCTTCTGCTGAGTTCTGGTGACAAAAAACAAAATAATAACCCAGCACCAATTAAAACCACCGCAAACAAAAATTTACAGAACTAAAGTAAAACAACTTTTTACTTTTTAAAGTAAAGCAGGTTTAAAGTAAAGCAACTTTTTAGGTTTGTGTTTAGATTATAAAATGTTCTATAAATATTTCTCATGGATAAACTTTTAAATTAGATTAGGGAATCAACTAATTTTAAGCAATAATCAATAACTAGAACAAATTACCAGGGAGAAAACAGTAGGGAAAACATTAGAATAATTAAAGGTAAAATGACACCCCAAAATACAAATATGAAAATTTTTGCTCAGGTCCAAGTTTTCTGCAAAATCTAAAGGGCATTCCAAACAGAAAATGAATTTTCTCCAAATGTGCATGCCAGAAATAAGTAACAAAAAAACCAGTAGTTCTGGCAAGTGAGGAAGAGGCTGGCACTCTCAGAAGCATCACCGATAGAGTGACATCCTGAAAGAAGGCCCTCAGGCCAGACCTCAGATGGACTGTTTCCAAACCAGAAGACTGAGGGGTCTCCTGTGGGCCCTGGAGATTGCCCGGGAGCGTCCATCAATAAGGTCTCCGGTCTTGAGCGGCTAGGACACTTAATCCTCCCACCTAGGGTTCAGTTGGGGAGCCCTCCGTGAGGCCAGTAAACAGCCTGGGACTAGTGATACCAACCAGGGCTTACAGCTACTAAGTGAATGTTGACATTTTATCTCTTACTTTAGGGGTTTGCTATTATACTTTTTCAGAGAAAATTTCTGGGTTCCTAAGTCCATGTTCCCCATTGACCCACTGCAAACCCACACAACCCTGCGGTCACATGCCCCGATTTCTTCATGTATTATGAACCCCAAGTGCTGACTTTACTTTGCCTATATCCCAACCCTGATGTTGGGGAGAGGGGGTGGTGGAACTTAAAAGCCAATGATTTAAAGGACTTTAGAAACTGAGATGACGGAATTCCTCGAGTGTATTCTTTCAGACTGTCACAGACGTTATCTGGATGTGAAGTATGGCTCTTAGAGAAACCACCGTTCCAAAGCTCTCAGCGCACATGTTTATAAGCAGCTATTTCTTTCCACGTGTAATCATATTTTGAAAGTTTGCTTTTAAAAGAATTATTGGTCTAATTTTCCCAAACTCCTAAGAATGCATTTCAGGTTAATAAGGAATTGTTGCCTCATTTCAAATGGCCATTTACCTCTTAGGTTGGAAGAATGGGGCCCCGCTCATTTAGGGGGTGAGCATTTATAGATAGTTTTAAGTTTTTGACTAATATTTCCTTTTAAATTAAATATGTTGGGGTAACACTGGTAAATAAGATTATATAAATTTCAGGTGTACAACTTTATAATGCAACATTTATATACTCTATTGTGTACTCACCACCTGAAGTCTAGTCTCCTTCTGTCATCACATATTTGACCTCCTTTACTCTCTCCATCCTCCCCCCACCCCCTTCTCCTCCAGTAATCACCATTCTGTTGTCTGCATAAGTTTGTTTGTTTGTTTGTTTGTTTGTTTGCTTTGCTCATTCATTTGGTACTTTTTGCTTTGTATCCTACATGAGTAAAATCATATGGTGCTTGTCCTTCTCCATCTAACTTATTTCACTTAGTGTAATACTCTCAAGATCTATTCATGTTGTTGCAAATGGCAATGTTTCATCTTTTTATAGCAAGTTGTATTCCAGTGCATATATGTACCACATCTTCTTTATCCATGTAACTGCTGAAGGATACAGGTGTTTCCATGTCTTGGCCACCATGAATAATGCGGCAGCACAGTGGTACATGCATCTTTACAAATAAGTGTTTTCAAAATTTTCAGGTATATACTCAGAAGAGGGAATGCTGGGTAATACAGTAACTCTACTCTTCTTTTTTTGAGGAAGCTTTATACTGTTTTCCATAATGACTGTACCAATTTATATTCCTACTGTCAGGGTACAAGGGTTCCCTTTTCTCTCCATCCTCTCTAACACTTGGTATTTCTTGTCTTGTTGATAGCAGTCATTCTAACAAGTATGAGGTGGTGTCTCATTGTGATTTTGATTTTCATTTTCCTTATAACTAGTGATGTTGGTCATCTGTATGTCTTCTTTAGAAAATTGTCTATTCAAGTCCCTCTTTTTTTAATTGGATTGTTTATATTTTTTGTTGTTGTGTTGTATGAGTTCTCTATAAACAGAGGGTGCCCAAAAATGTATACTTTTAAGAAAGGAAAAAAACTGTATTAAAATTGTAATACTCAATATATACCAATAACAAAAGATGAACACAAAAGTCCTGTTTGGCTTCCATAATTATAAAAGGTGCTCAAAGTGGTTACCATCAGCATCTAGACACTTCTGATTATGGCACATAGTCAGTGGTGTGACTATACACTCATTAGTCCACCGATCTCGACTTGGTTTTTGTCATAAGCGAAATGGTCACTAAGATTCCTTTCATTCTAAGACTGTGATTCTCTATATTTAGTGACCTTGAGAGTAAGTCGGCTACACTGGCTCTAGAAGAAAGCAGCAAACTTGCATTCCTCTTCAAGTTGTAGCCACATACCAAACCAAAAACAGTTAAGCTTTTTTATAATAAAAAAAATTATGTGAATATCACCTACCTGGCTCAGCCCCAAATCATCCATCAGTATTCTGCTTTGCTCCAACTCACTGTCATGATATTGATGCAAAAATAAGCTTGATAAAGGAGCCGATGCAGAGCAAATTATGCGCACCTGAAGCAGGAGAAAACACATAAATGGTGTTATTCCTGATGCTTCACAAGTTGAAAGGAAGAACAAATCTCTCACAAAATAAAATGCTATCATAACAAAGTTTTGACAAAATCTGAGCTTAGATTTTTGCTTTCAAAATGTACTAATAGTTTTTATCTTTTTAAAGTGATACTTTTAAACTTCACAGTACCTTTCAAAATATTTCCACATAGCTTACACTACCCTGTGAAGTAGGGAGCAAAAGTTTCATTGGGCAATTTCAGATCTGGAGAGGTCTCAGCTCATCATGCCAATCCAGCTCTTCTGGTTCTAAGTTCAATGGTCTTTCTATGACACCTCAAAAGTGAAGCCTATTTCTGTGTACATCAAAGATGCTCTCCAGACTCACTGAAAAGAGCAGGTACCACTTTGCTGGATAGGTGGCTAAGTTCAGTGCATTGCTATTCTAATTATATCCCAAGTTTTCAGAACATACATTTATATCAGCATCATCCCAAGATATTCTTCAAAAAGACTGTTTTACATTAATATTTCTTGATTATATAAGTGTTTGACTGAGTGTACATATGTGATCATATACTGGAAAGAGCTTTTATATCTTTATAAATTTTACATCCACTAGTTTAAATACAAAACGTACTCTTCTTCTTGATTTTTAAAGAGTCCTGAATTTGTTTGCAGGATTCACAGTTATACTTTTAAAATCATTATTTAAATAAATATGCCAATATTTTAAAATAACGTGTTGACATTTGGGACTAGCTTTTCCATTTCCAAATGACCTCCTAGCTCCTCTTATAGATTCCTTTAATCACAAATGACACTTTTTTCTTTCATTATTTAGATGGAAATACCCTAATTTCACAAATTTCCATGAATATATTTTAGAAGAGTATCTTAATGCTTCCAATTTCTGAAATAAGATAATTTCAACTACTTAAAAAAAAAAAAAGAGTATACACCTAAACATGTGATTTAGTTAAAGCAAATTGTTAGGAGAGTGGTTCTGGTATTCCATCATATTGTTCGATAAATCTTTTTCCCCTCTAATTAAGAAGTGAAACAGTAGGAGTGAGGTAGGATTAGGGGTGGGGCTGATAAGCTTTCTTTCAGGTATTCCTAGCTGAGAAACTTAAAAAAAAAAAAAAAAAAGGTTTATCAATCCTGCACACCAGGAACCACCTACTAATAATGCTTGCCTACCCCTTCTTCCTAAAGCATAAGCCCTGTACAAACAGTGCCACCTCCAGGCTCACTCCCTTCATTCCAGATCCCACATAATTAGGGACCCAGCAGACAAGGGATAAGATTTGATCCCCTCACTATGGTGTTCTCCACTTCCTGCCTCTCCTGACTCCCGGATCACATGCACGTGGGTCCATCAGAGTGTACAGCAGATTTTGAGGTCACACATGGAGGCAGGGTCCCCTTAGCACTGCACCAGAGTCACACTGGTGGCCCTGCATGCTCAGGCCTATATCACAGGGCCTCTGCTATAAAGTCCCCACACTGGTGACCACCCCTCCTTTCACCCTGCACTGGAGTCCAGCCACCACTCCTCAGCACTTTTAGGAGCACTTAAGCAGTTGGCGAACATGTAGCTTCTAGGCCCCATCCCTGGTCCTCATTTGTTGGATGGGTGGGCTCCGGAATCCAGATCTGAAGGAGTCCAGATGACTATGATACCAGTGGTCCTCAGCAGGACCCCGTGTCCAACCCCATCCCAGCCCACGAAGACAATTCTGCTCTACCCCTTTCTCTCTTTCTGTGAGATCACTCCACAGTGGTGACTTCACATTCAGTTCTTGAACATTCAATTAATGCTTCTCTGACAATAGACTAGAAGCTCCATGAAGGAGCTTTGCTTGTCATTGAATTTCTAGCGTTTAGCACTGTGCTTGGCATGATAAAGGTTGCTGAATGAATGAATAAATGAAACATTAAAGTCTCACCTCTCCTTCCTAGCAGATTCTGGTACTTTCCTCCTCCCTCTAAAGTCCCTTCAGTTTTAGAAGTACTGCTCAATCTATTTCTATATAGGAATAAGGAGAAAAATTGTACCTAGCAATAAATATTTAAATAACTCTAATTTGAAGTTGTACTTATACTTTTATCATAAATACATGCTTGCAGATATATGCTATTAATAGTGGCTAACCTTCATTGAAAGTATATGATATGCCACAAGATGTTCTAAGACCAAGTGCTTTACATTTTCATTTAATAGTATCAAGTATATGAGGTAAGTACTATGGTTACCCCTTTTTTGTACAGGATGCAACTGAATCTCAGGGGGCTAAGCTGGTCCTCAAGGTAGACAGCATGGCCCCAGGGCCCATTCCTTAACCACTAGGCTATACTGCCTCTGATTCATGCTAAAACACATTGGTAAAAACATCATGATAGTGCAATGTTAGATACTGGGGTTTCTGGGTCATAGGGAGAGACAGCTCAATATTGAGGTCCTGTAGCCATTCATTCATTTGTTCATTCAGTATTTTAACCATCCAGTCATTTACTCATACAAGTATTTATTGAGCACTCAGTCTAGGTAAGGCATTGTTTTGTATATAATCAAAGAAAAAGCACATGATATGTCTAGATCAGTGGTTCCCAACCTTTTCCCACCTGTGTACCCCTTTTAAACTTATTTCTATATATTATACCCCTTGTTTTTAAAACAGCTGTTTTTAAATACTGACACTTTTGTTCAGTGCCTATGTTAATGTAAAATAGTGGAAATGAGGTAATAAGTTAGGAAAGAAAAATTACTACACTAAAAGTACAAACCACAGATTTAATTTTACAATATTAGTAACACAGATAAATATTGATAAAGATGATCAAGTATTTAACAAACTTTTGATTTATTATTAATAATAGTATTTGTGTTATCTAAAATCTGTAATTGTTATGCAGATCACTAGCCAATTAAAGCATTGTTAGTGAGATTGTTGAGCTTGCTTTGATGCATTTAGTTTCTTGAAATCAGGCTCAAAAGATGCAAGATACAGTCTTAAATCTGGACTTGCATTAAGCTTGTTGCAGTACTTATTTTTTATAAAGATGTAAGGAGAATAAGCTCTCTCCACTAGTTCAGTATTAGTACATGGCAAGAAGTACTTGAGCTGTTCGTATTCCTCATTGACATCTACCCAGAAGATAATCAGATGCTTTCTTTTAAAATCAGAATTTAAAGAAGAATCAGTTGAAAGTTCAATTAACTGCTCTTTTTCATTGACTAACAGTTTAGCTTCTTTGAAGAATTCTTCATTGAAGGGACCTGCAATCTAGTTGTTTTCTTTTCCACATTGAGAGAAGTACTTATAAAAGGACACTTGAAGATTTTCCAAGTGACTTATGATATTCAATTTCACGTTTTGGGATAGGTGCAAGTCATGCTCAGATAAGAAGTTGTATAGAGTTTCAAAAACTTCAGACTGGGAGTTCCCTGATGGTGTAGTGGCTTAAGGCTTTGGCAATGGCGCTGTTAGTGCTGCGGCCTGGGTTCGATTCCTAGTCAGGGAGCTACCCACATACCAAAAAGCAAACAAAACAAAACAAAACAAAAGAAACAAACAAAAAAACACACAAAAAACTTCAGACTGACCTCTTTTAATACATGCTTTGCAAAAGTCAAGTTTTTAAATCACTGACTCAATTTTATCCTTTACTTTGAATCTAGTGAATGAACTGTTTTGAAGTCCTGAGTTGTTTATTTCTAGAAAAATATCTGATAAATATGCAAGACTTTGAAGCCAATCGCTGTCCTGAAACTTAGGAGCAAGAGGGAAACGATGGTCTTCAAAAAACACCTGGACTTCATGTCTAAGTTCCAACATCCGTTTAAATACTTTGCCACGAGATAGCTACCTTATCTCTGTGTGCAAAAGTAATGTACTGTGAATGCTGTTCATTTCCTCACACAGCACTTTCAACAATCTGGAGTTTCATGGCTGTGACTTAATAAACTTTACAGCTTTTACAGCCTCATCAAGAACATCTTTCAGTTCACTAGGAAGAGGCTTAGATATAAGACTTTGTCTATGAGTGCAGCAGTGACTCCATGGTACATGGGGAGCAACTTCTTTAATTTGGCTGCATAGGCCTATATAACAACCTGATGTAGGCTTGCCTCCATCAGTGCACACACCACAACAATTCGACCAACTAATGTCCTTTTCAATGAAATAACCATTGATTGCATGAAAAATATCTTCGCCTGTAGTATGCTCTGTTAATGGGTAACAAAGCTACAGGTTTTCCTCAATTTCATTTCCTACTAAGTACCTCATAATGACAAGCAAAATGGATAAATCAGCAACATCTATACTTTCATCAACCTGGATGGAAAAGAATTTACATCTAATTTTACCTACTACTACAGCTTCAACATCATCAGACGTTTCCTGAATTCACTGAGACACTGTATTGTTTGAAAAAGAGATAGTATTGGTTTTGTGGACGTGTTCTTCCCCAAATATACAAAAAAATGGAATCCTTAATACAAGGATAAATTGAATCTTCAGCTCTGGTGTGTGTCTTACCACATTTAGCTATGCCATAAGCAATATGGTATGAAGCCTCAATTGCATTCTCATTGTCTTTCTGTCCTGATCTCATGTATGAAGTAGCAGGTGGACACTTTTCTAAGCACCAAAAATAATGTATTTGTCTTTATTCATAGGATGTTTAGTTTCTAAATGTCACATGAATGGACAGGGTTTCATGCAACCTTTGGATAATATTTCCCCACACACAACACACAAAGGCTTAGGGCAGTCATCATCCTGTACAAATGAAAACCCATATTTAATATACTCTTGCGAGTATTTCCTTTTCTTCTGTGTAGTATCCGAGGCACGCACCTTTTTACTATCTCCCGGTGTGGGTGTACTCGTAGCTGTGGACATGTATTGAGAAGTACTTGGTGACGGGTTATAATCTACATCAAGTTTTAGTTTTTTAGCCATTCCTGTTTTCAACCACTGATCCATAACTGACATGCTTAAACATCACTGACAATAATAACTAAAACATTAAATAAAAAAGTACTTGAAAAGAATCACGATTAAATACAAGGCACTTACTTTTACTCAGTCAGTAACTAACAGTCTAGGTACGAATGTATTTATAATGTATTTATATGACTGGGGACGTTCTAGAAACATCACAAATGGATTATTCTGAAACTGTAAGTAATTATTGGTAGAAGAGCAGGTTGGGGGTAAGGTTCATAGCCAGGCCCTCACCAATCATCATTCGTTAATGTGATCTAATTTTCAAGTGTCTCCACTAATGGTGATTCATACTTAACATTTATTGTTCCATTAACTAACATTTTGCATTTTTTTACTTGTTTTTTTCAGCATTACTGATTATTTTTTGTATATCCCTGAATGGGCCAGCACATACCCCTGGAGGTACATGTACCACCACTTGGGAACCAATGGTCTAATAAATAGTAGAATCATTAATATATAACGGGAGTTTTACTATACTACTACTACTAATAGTACTAGTACTGCTAGCAGTACTTACACAGGACTCAACTTGTGCCAAGATTGAATTAAATGCTTTGTGTGGATTAGCTAATTTTGTCCTCACAATTCTCTGAAGTAAAATATATTATTATCCTAATTTACAAATAAAGAAACTGAGGCACAGAGAAGTGAACTAAGTGGAAGGCCAGGATTCCAACCCAGGCAATCTAAAATGCTCAGTTTTGAGAAAAAGCACTATGCTCTTACCTTGAAATCATAGAAGTTATCAATGAGAGTTATGAATCTTCGAGCTTGGGTCCTTTTTGCCAGCGTAAATTGGGGAATGTTTCGCAAAAATACTGTATCAAAATTCCTGGATAGTTCCAAATAGTCACTGGCTCCAAGTGGCTAAAATTAAAATGAAATAAAGGATAGAAATTAAAATAAGCCAACTCTAGTTGGTCTTGGATTAGTTTCATTTGGAAAATACTTTTTCTTGTCATGATGTGACCCAGGTGGTAGCTTTCAGGTAACCTGACCAAAGGGAGCGGTATTTTCAGAATAGGTAAAGGTGGTGTATACTATAGTGTAGTCGTGGTGTAAAACGAGGCCGAAAAGAAGACAAACGTATGGCGGGGAGTGAAAGACTATCTCTTGCCACCTAAGCTGGTATCTTGAAAACCATCCTCCTAAATCAGGTCTTCATTTTTATTGTATTCTTTTATTTATATGACATAACTTTAATCATGCCCTAACAAAGTCTTCCTAGGACTCAATTGCAAGCTGGCACTGTTGTTAAATGGAGCTATCTTATAATGATATGTAGAATATTATTATGTCACCATTTTGAAATAAAGACTATTATGAAAATCAGAAAATAGTTTCCATCTAATTTGAGGTGCAATTATTCAATGCAATGTAGTAAACATCATTGACCTCTACAGGGGATATGGGGGGGCGGGGGGCAGTTAATGCCCAGAAGTAGATGGAGACCTCAAGAATAATTTGGGGTAGCATGCTACCTCTTGATTTGGGGCAAGTATGGCACTCAAGGTCTACAAAATTGTTCACAAAGTTGCAGCTACAGATATAAAGTGTTTGTTTCTGAAACATGAATTTAACTCACGAGAATTATGAAAACTATCTGCCAACACGTTCTTTGGGGTTAGGAACATTCCCAGGAAAGGTTACCTCTACTCACTAAGTTATGTGTGGATGATCGTACCTGTGAACAGCAACCATGAGCAGGGCTCAGGGGAACTTTAAACAGAGATATCTTATAATGGCTGCTAGAGTGGAGAGGATACCAGAGACTGAGCAGACCGGGTCCTACTCTGAGGTCCCTCTGAAATCTCTGGGATCACCGTGAACCATCCCTGGGACATGGGCACTGAGCCTCCTCTGGCAGAACCCATCAACACGTCTCCCTGTTCAAAAATGTTTCTCTCCTGGGTGAAAAAGGTCAGGGGGTTAAGCAATACAAACTGGTAACTACTAAATAGTTTGCGGGGATCACTGCACAAATTATATAAATGTCTAACCACTGTGATGTATACCTGAAACTAATATAACATTGAATGGGAACTATTAACTGAAAAAATAAATTATTTTTTAACATGTCTCCCTCACTTGGGAAGTCATTTGCATTAAAACTTCTTTTAGAATTGTAGACATGGCTACCTTCCTGGGAGAACTGGGGAGCTGTGAGGACAGGGAGAGTTATTCCCACCTTAGAACCCAGTCATATGATCTCACCACTATTCTAGCAACCACCTGAATCAGTTACTCAGGAAAGAAGACTTCTTGTGGTGATATGGGAGTAAGAGTAAATAGGAGAGTTAAGCTCTGGAGAAGTGTCCCCTGAAGAGAAAGCAGTTCTAAAGAGGAGGCAGAAATTTGGGGATCTAGGACAAAGGGGCACAAAACCAGAGAGACAGAGAGAGAGAGTAAGAGAGAGAGAAAGAACAAAGAATGACATGACTTTTCTGGAAGTCTCCTTAGAGGTGTCCCTTCCCCATCTCCTCTCACCAACTAGATAACAAATTGAGGAAGAAAAAATACCACCCTGGCCTTTCCTATTGTATTCCCCACCCCCACCCCCACCCCCACCCCCCGGCTAGAGAGCTGTTACCTCCACACGCAGTGCTGACCTTAGCTGAGATACCCCTGCTCATCTCAGCCACACACAGAGAAAGAAAGGGAGGAGAGAGGAGAGAGACTGAGAGATTGAGATTGATTTGCTTGTTTGCTTGCTTGGTCAAATCTTGAATCACATACAAGGGAAACTTGTCAAACCTGATAAGGACCAGAACTGTTTGTAAACAGAGTAGCTAGGAGCAAGGACTCTAGGCTGCATGGGTTTGAATCCTGAGTCTGTCACTTATTAACGTGAGCCTTTGGTAAGCTATGTAATATTTCTGTTCCTTAGTTTTCCCATCTGTAAAATGGAAATGTGATTCCTATCTCATAGGATGGTGAGGATTAAATTAAATGATACATGTAAAGTATTTAGCATGATGCCTGGGGCATTCATTAGTTATCAAACCATATTGACTGCTTTTAATTTTTACTAATTTGAGCTTAAATATTTAGGCTCAGTACAAATGAGCTGAAGATATAAAGAAGTGTCATTCTTAATAGGACCAGTACGTTTTGCTCTGCCACTAACGACATCTAAAACCCTAAATCAGCCTTTGTGCATTTCCCTGCCTCAGAGTCACAACAAGGACCAGATGAGACTGTGGAACCTCCATAGAACAAAAAATTCCCAAAAGGGGAAGGGGGAAGGCAAGACACAGTATCATCCTGCAAAGTGGATAACTCTCATGTTCTGAGGGTGACTCACATTACTTTTTTGAGTTCAGTTAGAATTTAGTGTCTCATCTTTTATAAATAAAAAAGTATATAAAAAATGTAAAACCTCATCCTAGGTACATAGTTATGTACAATTAAGCTCACTTTTTATGCATGGATGTGATTTCTATCAGTATAACTACACGCCTAAGGAAAATTATTATTAGAAGTGCACTGGAGTGCCTAGGGCAACTGATCAGAATCCTGCAAACTCAGCTATTTTTACAAATTATATACCTTTGTCAGTCAGTAGGTTTTGTACTTGCCATCATAATAGCAAATGGCCTTTCCTTCACATTCCTCAAACAATTAATGTGCTCATTCACATAAAGAAAACTAAGCTTAATATAGTTATCTACCTCCTTTAAAAACAACAGTCAATGGGGAGAATGGGTGCTCACTGTTTAACAGATGCAGTTTGGGAAGATGAAAAAGTTCTATAGATGGACAATAATGATGGTTGCACAACAGTGTGAATGCACTTCAAGCCTCTGAACTGTACACATAAAAATTCTTAAAATGGTAAATTTTATGTTATGTGTTTCTTTACCACAATAGACAAATAGCCACTAAAATAAGAAAAGGTTATTAGTTGCCAAAGAAATCCCAATTTAGCCTATGGAGAGAAAGCAATACTATTTTTTTCTTTAAAAACATGAGAAAGAAAAATGAAATGTTTTAATTGATGAAAGCAATTTTTTCCCAAAAGAAATCAACTCCAGTAAGATTAATATTTTTAAAAGTAATTTTAGTAAACATGAGTATGCTTTCTTATACTGGCTTCAATTTTGAAGTGTCTAAGAAGAGACACTCAAATTCTCAGAATTGAATTTGGTGACAGACAGGGATTTCTTATTAATCAGAAATACCATTTTTCATTAATTAAATAAGTTAAACAGTTGTGGGCAAAAATACAGTAGAGGCTTTGGTCTGTCACTTCCGGATACGTGACCTTGAGCAGGCCTCTGCGAACATTCGCGTTCCCCATCACAGAACCTGTCTCACGGGTTTATCCCAAGGATTCAATGTACTGACTGCATGTACAGTCTTACAACTGTGGCTGCCACAGAGTAAGTGCTCAAAATGTTATTTATTTACTGAGTTCACGCGAGGAGTAAATGAAATGGTAAGTGCATGGTACACTATTGGGCATACAACAGACAATGAACAGTAGCTATTCTTTTATTAACTATTAAATAAACTTTCCCCAGCTCATGGAACCAAGCAGGCCAAATAAGAAAACAGTTCAACTGATCCCAGTCTGCCTCTGCCTTTCAACTCAGGAGGTAATAGCTGCTCCCTCCGGTCCTTCCTGCTGTCTCTAGTCCACCAAAACATCCGCCCTGCTGGCTGGCACCTTAGACCTCCATGAAGTCTATATAGATGACAAAAATAGCTCTGCCTTAGGCCCTCGCCCTACCCCACATGTCTTTCAGTAGCACCATTGGTAGGGGAAGTCCCAGGTCGGTATAATGAACATCCCCTGACCCAGTACACAACACAGAGAAAGTGCTTAATATTTACTCAGTGAGTTAGTATGTGAATGCATGAATAAAACACGACATGGCCTGGGGAGCAGGTCTATTCCTTCCTTTAAAGCCATATGAAAATAATTAAAATACCTACAAAATAATCCCTCTTTCTTAGTTGACCTAAATTCACCACTCCCAGTGCAAGCCTCTGTTGTACATCCTAGTATATGTATGTAGAAACAAGTCTAGAAAGATATAGACCAAAATGTTAATAGTGATTACCTTTGGGTGGTGAAATATAAGACGACTTTTATTTCTTAGTTATACTTTTTGGATTTTTCCTCCAAATAAACGTGTGTTACTTTTACACAGCAAAAACAATAAACTTTTCTCAGAGGTCATTTTTATAATGGGCATCTTATTTTTTATGGTTCATCTGTGTGAGATCATAAAGCTAATTTTAACATGAACATTTTTTTCCTGTTTAGTTTTCGTATTCTATAGTAGAATTTTTTTAAAGGACATTTAAAATAAAATAAAATGTAAGCTGAACATATATTTTCTCCTTTAAAGTTTGACAAAAGAATAAATAATTTGATATTTGGGAGTAAATCTGACATCACTCTGTGGCAACACGTAGGCTGGCCTGCTGGAGGAGGAGGAAACATGCTGAGAAAGCATCCCAGGCCAGCCGACAGCCAGCTGGCTCCCTAGAACAGCTGACACAGCCCAACCAAGGTCAGCAAGGTGAGTCCAGATGCATAAGTGGGCCCAAAAGAGACCAAAAGAACTTCCCAGCTGACCTGTAGATGAAAGCAATAATGAATGCTTATGTTTTTTCCCATGGTCTGTGAAGTAAGAGCTAATTCAATGCTTATTTTTTTAAAGACTCTGAATTTGGGGGTGATTTGTTATGCAGCAAGAACTAAAACACTATAATTGCTACAGAGAGATTTACTAGAAAAAGCCCATATTTTAGAAGTCACCAGCACATGTAGAAAAATGTGATCTAGCTTTCATAGCAAGATATTGATTTTATATAATTAATAAATATATGTAAGCTCATATATTGTCATTTATTTTGTTTATTTTTTATAATCAATTTTGGAATTTTCAGAGTATAGTATAAATCTCATTTCCAAAAATACAATTTGTAATTTATTATATATAAGAACTATTATAATAGAAGGAAAAAGAGATGGAAGATATGTGCCATCCTTATAGAATGCAAGAGGACATGGACCCAACTGAATGAAAGCAGAAAGCTAAAGGGAGAGAGCAACTTGACATGAAAAAGAAAATGACCAAAACAAGGATGGGCTGCAACTAAACTAAAATTATAAGAGTATTCCAACAACAAAAAAGTGGGTAAAACTTTTAATAGATAATTCATGGAACAAAAATATAAGACATATAAGAGACTAATAAACAAATTAAAAGTATAGTCAAGGTTAGTCACCAAAGAAAGACAAAACAAAAACGATGTATCATTTTTTTCATACAGCAATTTTGCAAAGAAAAATAAATTAAACTACTCAATGCTGCCAAGCATGTAATTAGACATCCCTTGGTGCTGGAAGAGTAAATCAGTTCAGTTCCAGAAAAAAATTTGTTGGATTGTATTAAGAGCCCTATAAAAACGGTTATAAACTTGGCCTAATCATTGCACTTCTAGAAATCAATCTATAGAAAATGACCAAAAATTCAAAGAAAGTCTACATACAAGGCCTATTTATAATTATATGAACCAAAAGCAACTTTAAAGTAAGGTAACAGAGGAATGATTCAATAAACTATGGCACAATAATATTATATAATGGAATAATATGTTGCCAACAATGATGTTTATGAAAAATTTTTATGATAAAGAAACATGCTATGTTAAAAAGCTTTAAAAAGCATAATGCAAAATTATATTTGTATTAATTAAGGTATGTTTCACTCAAAATATATATGTAGAAAAAAGCGTAAATATATACAAAATGCTAACAATTGCTACCTCTATGGTCTGAGTGATAGAGGTATTTTTATACCATCCTTATTATTTTATTTTTCTTATACTTTCTGAAAGGGGGGAAACACAAAATATATCATGACAAAAAGAGTAAAAACAGAAGGATGTTTTAATGAAACAATGTTAAGATCTTCATGATTCCAAACAAAGTATACTCTGTTTTGGTTTTCAGCTATTTAGCCCCCTGCACTTTTCTTAATAATAATGAGGAGTGAATGAGTAAAACATTCAACATAATGCATATACTAAAGAGCTTGAGTAGTCACAAATGTTCTTAAATTTGCAGTTGTCACCCTCCAGTGTACAAGACTGTGAGTCCCAGAGGGTCTCAGTGTCCCTAGCACCTAGCACCTAGCACAGACCAGGGAACAGTCTTGTCTAATACAAGACTGGTGCATAAATAATATACTATCTCCAAGTCTTCTTTAAAACCAATTATAACTATGAATGCTTAATAAATACAAGGTATTGTGCTAAAACCTACAAGGACTTTACTCACAGAGAAGACACATTTCCCCACTCTTCTGGCCTAACGTACCGCTAAATTGCATGCACACACTTTCTATGGCAGTTGCAAACGTTTATATTTTTGTTTTGCATTGGTTGATTCTCCTATGTAAGCAAGCTATAGCATAAGACACTTTTTGAAACCATAATTAGTATTGTGAATTCATGCATTGTATCCTATGAATAATTAAAGCATATGATTATTTTTGAGTACTAAATGGCACTTTAGTTAGTAGCATCCTTGAGTATGTTATTCTAGCTAAAAATTGAAGTAGAATTATCTATTGCAGATTCTTCTTATGATAGATAATGATGACATTCTCCATCTTTCTACCTGAGCAATTAAAAAGTTTAATAGTCTTTGATGTGGCTGGTTATCTGAATAATTTTCTAAACAGGAACAATTAAAATCCACTTATTCGATGGTTTGTGCATTCTCGACTATTGTTTGAAACTCTTTGTTTCTGTGGAAACCTGATGAAAACTTAAAGAACTTTAAATCTATAATGAGTTTGCAAAGAGCATTTGTTTTCCTTAATTACTGAGAGTATACAGCTGGATTATATGCAGCACACTTTCTTTAACAAACTTTTAGGAATAAAGAGCTTGCCTGCTGTCTTCTTTCTCCTGTATGAGAAATGGCACAGCTGTCTACTTCAGCCTGACCCTGGTGCTAGGAGTGAGGATTTTTCTCAATGCCACACCAATGTGAAATGCATGACTTACCACCAAGCTGCCTTCTGCCCTGCAATGAGCGGTTGATCCACTTCAGCACACACGAATGAGCTGTCAGCTTGAACGTCTTTTTTCTCTGCCTGGCTAATGCTTGTTCTGCCACCATTATTTCAGCTCAAGTAGGACGATTATTATTTCAAGCGCTGTCTAGATTATACTGTCCTAAGGGTTACTCTTTAGCTGTATAGATTCCTCTTTATGAATTCCTTGTAGTGATACCCTGATAGCTCCTCATTAAATGTGTATGTGTGGCACCTTGCTTTGTTTACACAGAAATGACAATACCTTCTATCTTAGAGAGAGAAGTACCTTTTATCTGAAAAAAAAAAAAAGAAAAGCTTGGATGGAACATGGATAAATGTGTCCTTTTCAAAACAAACTAAAAATATATCAGTTGATGTTAAAACAATTGTGTGCACTAAATTAAATAACGATAATAATTACAAAACACAAAGCATTGAAATGTGTGTATTTATAGAGTAAATAATTTCCCAAGATTGGTCATATGGCACCTTAATGTGAGAAATCTCATTAATATAGCACCCAGCTGGGAAATATCTCACTATTCCAGAAAATACTAACAAGTCATATACATTCTACTTTAGAAGGTACTCTTAGGTGGGCTAAGGAAAAATTTTACTACTTGACTTACTGGATTCTCAAAGAGAGGAGGCTAGTTCTACCCAAATCTATCAGATCTTTGCTAAATCCTTGATCCCCTCAGAGGCCACATAATAATGGTTAATATAGTACTCACTTTTATTTTAATAGTGAGTTTGTAGAAACAGTGACTCAACCAAAAAAAAAAAAAAAAACGTGGCAAACCAAAGGCAACTGCACCATTTCCCTACCCGCCACTTGACCAGCTTTGTGTGTGTAATAGATCTCCAGATTCTGGAGGTATCTAACTCCGCAAAGAACTTACTGTAAACATAAGCCACATCCAACTAAACCTATTGAGTGCTTACTATGTGAAAAGCAATGTCCTTCATTTATTCCTAGTATTTCCAGTCCTTCTGGGGTGTGGAAAACTCCAACAATTGGCATAAAGACATTTGAAGTTTAGCCTGTAGCGTAGAAAACCATGGTGAAAAATGCTGAGGTAGGTTAAAAACACACTGGAAGACTATAAAGTAGGAAATCATTACTATTAGCATCATAATTATTATTAATAATGTCACTGAATGTAAGCATCAATACAACTTCAAGGCAATGATAAAAACTGCAAAAGAATCTCCAGGAGATGGTAAACATTAGTGGAATGAGTTATACTAACCACCTGGGATTGAGGAAATCAGACTATAACTTGTTAGACAATTATCTGGCCCTTTACTAGGAAGGAGTATCCAATTATTTACTAGACATCTAAGATTTGAGAGGAATCAAGAATTGCTTCTTTTGGAAATGGGATAAACTGGGTTCAACCATACCAACAAAATCCATAATAGTGAATGAGTTAGTTTAGCTCAGAGCCCACCACTCAGAAAGACTCCAAGTACTGCTAAAATTAGAAAGTCCTGCCCAGGCACTTTAATTTGGCCTAGGTTTTCAATTTAACTATAGTGTGAGGGATTGTCAGAAAGTAGCCCAGAGTTGATGAAAAAGAAGACTACTTCTTTGGTGTGTAAGGCTGAGGAAAGCGGAACTTTATAGCATCCTGCACAGATGCTGACAAACCACGTCCTGGAATTTACTCTCACCATGAGAGTACTCAGCCTAGCCAGATCCTCCTACTAGGCCTCGTGGTGTCTAAAGTTTCAGAATTAAGGTAGTGAGAGTTTAAGCTTTATTATAAGAAACCATGGGGACACTTTGGATTACTAGGTTTTTTTTCTCATGGATCCCTTGCTAAAAATTGTTTAGCTTCAATCCAATCCTAAGCAAATCAGGTTCTGGAAAAATAGGAACAACACAAGTGAGCTGAACAGTGCATTATACTGAGCATTTAGCCTAATAAGTGAATCACATGCTTCACATTCAGGAAGACAGATTTCATGACACTTTTCAAAAGCATACATATAACATGTATGTGTGTATGTATAATTATTTCATTGGTAAGTTTCTTTAAGGAGTTTTTGGTTGGAAGGTATTTTGTTGAATGTGATCCTCTACTGCTAATTAACCATGTATAATTAACCCTTTAAAATAATTTTTAAAAAAGGAGATTTTATCATAGCTACACAAACAGCTAGTTCTTTGAAATGACTAATATAGATATTAGCAATCTAGCAGACAATGAAAAGAAATATTGGCAGGGGGGAAGAAATACAGCCCAACTGCTGTTAGAATTATTTAACAAACTTGTTTATTAAAATAATGCTGAGGGAGGGGGACCTAATATATATAGTGATGGAAAGAGAACTCACATTGGGTGGTGAACTTATTATACAACAAGCTGACAATGCTCTGTAGAATTGTATGCCTGAAACCTATGTAATCCTTGCTAACAGATGTCACCCCAATAAGTCTAACAATAAAAATAAATTTAAAAATTAAAAAAATAATGCTTTAACAATACTCTTCCAATTTCCCACTGTGAAAGAGGATTTTCTTAGCTAGTTCAAAATAAATGGACATTTAAACATTATTATTAATGCCTCAGACATTATGATATCTGATTATACAGACTACAGAAAGTAATAAATGTGTGTGGTCAAGGCTAAAATATGTTCCATCCTTTTTATTTTATATTTCGAATATAATGATTTAAATAAGAATGCATATGGCCCAATTAATAAAAATAAATTAAAAAAAAATAAAAAGAATGTATATGATAATGATGAAGTAATCAGTAACATAATTTTACCAAAATCATTGAAACCAGGAGCCTAAGAGTAGCGATTGATCAACATGATCAAGCCATCCTGAGTATCCCCTCAGTAGAGGGCAGTATTTGCTACACCTCTTGGAAGGAAAAACAGAAATATGTTTGGCTTTGAGATCTATCCAGAAGAAATTTTAAAGATTACCCACATGGTGCAAGATGGAAGTTCTACACCCTTTGTGACTGGTCCTACATGTGCATTTGAAATGAAAGGTCAAACAATTTCCTTTTCCGTTGGAAATCAGGGCTAAGAGGCATGAAAAGTGACATTTAGGACACGAAAAAGAAGAGAGAAAAAGCACTTTAGAATAGCAAAGAACTTACTGTAAATTTAAGAATGCTGACTTTTGAACATGTTAAATTCTTACAAGTGCAGAGGTTTGTTATTTTGATTTCGTTTTTCCTTGTGAGAGTTCTGGGGACAAACGGAAGCCTCTCAGACTTGAATATTTGAAAAGCCTAATCAGAGCTGGAAAAGAAGTGGATATCAAAGAGTTATCATTCTTCCTCCTACTCCTCTACTTTCCAAATCATGAAAATACTGGGTGAAAATGCTAATTCATATCCTGAAGATATTAAAACATGAATCAGAGCAAAGTTAAATGCCTCTCTCTGCTGCTAGATAAACAAAGGGCCAAACCCCTCAAACTAAATACGTAAGACCAATAGAATTCTTTACTCCATCTTCTTGCCAATAAGACAACCTTGAATGATCTGCTGCCCAACTTTTATTAAAAGATACAACATTCATGAAAGGATTGAATGTGAGTCTATCCCATCTCTAAACATTTAAAACTATTTCTCTGGATCCAGAAAAATAATAATGAGAAAAACTTACTTGTAACGTATTTTTTACCTCTACAGCACTAGTTTGTACTTAGAATGTAAGAATTTGTACAATATAAACTTATATTGGCAGTAGGAATGGTGCTTAGACCTGCTGGCATCCTTCGGAAGTCCCTGTATATCTGGGACTGAATATCTTTTCCCCTCTTTAGCTGAGATGAGGCTGAGCGTTTACTTAATTGTTCAATTTTAAGAATTTTGTGGGAGATAAGGGCAGGGATTTGTGTATCCTAACTTTTCCTGTCTTCCAACTTAACTATTTTCTACGTTCCTTCTGCCCTCCTTAAAAAAACAAAACAAAACAAAAAAACCCTCTATTTGTGTGTGTGTGTGTGTGTGTGTGTGTGTGTATGCATACATGAGTATATACACATATAAAATGCTTTTTGGAATCAAGTAAGGTATAAATAGACCCATGCTAAAATTATTTTTCTATTTCTTTTTAAAGCTTACTTTGTTATTTAGTTTGCTTTTAGTTAAATAGGCAAAAAGAATCAGGGGAAAAACATGTCAGTAAGAACTTCAGATACTAAACAGCAGCACCTCTTTTAAGTTTGTTAGTTAACAAGTATGTACTGAGCATTCATCAGTTGCATAGTACTAATGTAGAGACTGGAATTCTTAGAGAAGGTGGATTTTCAACAGAGAGGGAATTTTCCCAGTGTCGGGAAGTAGAAATCTATCTCAAGAACAAAGAATTGGAATTGAATGAAATTTGGTATGACGGAAGTAGCCTGAATCATCATTGGCTTTAATAAAGCAGTGAAAGGAAGATTAGAAAATGTATTTCAAAGGCTACAGTGGTCTAGAATGATGTGAATAATTTGGATTTGTATTATAAAATGATGGAAATACACAAAGTTCAAGAAAGAAGATGACAATAACAAAAAGTATGTGACATTATTAACAATAGCCAAGGCATGGAAACTAAAGGTCTATTTATGGATGAATAAATAAAGAAGTTGTGAGAATACACACACACACACACACACACACACACACACACACACACACACACATGCTGTCCAGCCATGTAATATGAAAGATAGAGGCATTTATGGCTGGATTTAGCCATAAAAAGAAGGAAATCCTACTATCTGTGACAACATGGATGCACCTTGAAGGCATTATGCTGAGTGAAATAAGACAGAGAAAGACAAAACTGGATGATTTCACCTATATGTGGAACCTAAAAACAAAAAACACCAAACTCAGAAAAAGAGAACAGATTTGTGGTTCTCAGAGACAGAGAGTAGAGGGAGGGGGAACTGCAGGAAGGTAGTCAATATTAACTTCCAATTATAAGGTATGTAAGTACTGGGGATGTAGTGTATGACATGATGATGAAGAGTTAGCACTGCTAGATACAGAGGAATAGATACAGAGGAAAGTTAAGATACATCCTAAATAAGTTCTCATCACAAAGAGAAATTATTTTTCTTTTCATTCTATTTATACAAAATGATGACTATTAACTAAACCTACTATGATCATTTCACAATATATGTAAATCAAACTACCATGCTATACACCTAAATCTTACACAGTGATGTACGTAAATTATTTTTCAATAAAACTGAGAAAAGGGGGTATGCAAGGTCATTTTTATATCTTTGTGTAAATATGAATAATAATAGCTTCCAGCATTTCTCACATATGCTAAGGCTAAAAAGCAGAAATTTTAGGTTACTGAGAAGTGGTGGGAAATGTTCATTGCTTGGACTGTCCCTTTGATTCAGCTACCCTAGGACCTTGGCTCTGTTTCCTTCCACTGAGTCCCATAATAAGATTTTCAACCTCATCTGTATCCCTCTCTTCTCTTCCTTTGTTGATGTGTTCAGGTGATTTCATTGATTTCTTTAGATTCCAAACTAACATATCTCTATAAATGACTGCCAGATCTGTAGCTTCAGTCCTGGATTGCCAATACTCAGTTCCAGACTGTTTGTAATGTTTGTAAGCCCCCTTCTCCTACCTACAAGTCCTGCCATTCCTCTGCTCACCCAAACGGAAAATGTCAAGAGCCCTCGGTGGCTTGCCCTGGGCCCCAAGACCTCTCTACATCTAATTCTGTAGGTTTCCCTCCTATTCATCTTGTTCTTTCCAATCTGTCATGTATACAACCTGATTTAGGGGGGCAATTAGGAGCTGAAATCCAGTCCAAGCTCTGCCCAGCCATGCTCCCTGGTGAGGGCAGCCTCCACCTAGAAGGCAGCTCACCCTTGTTCCATGGAAAGGCAGGATTTGCTCACTTAGTTACATGCCCACTTTGAGGAGCACTTTCATCCAACACATACGAAGCTCCTATACGTACGATAGCAGCAGTGCCAACCTTCATGTCTTTGCCCAATTATCCAATACGGAGTCATTTTTTAAATGACGAGTTTATTTTACGCTGATGAAGGGTCTAGTCTAAACTCTACCACCTGACAAAGAAGTCCCTTCCCACTGACTTCAACCCATCTATCCTGCCTGAGTGCACACCGCTCTCTGACGTATAACCTAGTTCCAGCCGTGACCCTCCGGAAAGAGAGTTCTGGAGTGTAGGGTTTTGTCCTTCAGCACTTTAAAGAGGTTGTTGCGCTGTTTCCAGCTCTCCATTGCTTCTGACGAGAAGTTAGTGTCATTAGTCATACTGTCGTTCCCCGGCTGCTTTGAAATTTTCTTTAGGTTTGGTTTTCAGCACCTGATAGGACTAGGAGTGATTTTTTTTTTTTTTTTTTTTTTTTTTTTGGTCTCTACAAAGGAATTTGTTGAGCTTTTGAAATCTGTAAATTTACATCTTTTATGAAATTTCAAAAAATTTCAGTCATTATTTCTTAAAAAAAATTCTGTCCCATTCTCTTCCTCTTTTTTCTTTTAATCTTTCTTTCTCTATTTTCTAGACTGCACAATTTCTACTGATCTATGTTCAAGTTCACTAACTCTCCTGTCATCTGCAACCTGGTATTAAGTAAATGAAGTTTAAACATTTTAGATCTAGAATTTTTAACCTTTTGTTTTAGAATTTCCATTTGGTTCATTTTTTTGTAGTTTTATTTTCTCTGCTAAGCTTTCCTATTTGTTTGTACATTATCAGTATATTTCCCTTTATAACCTTGTATACAGATTTAGAAACTACTTTAAAATCCTTACCTCTAATTCCAACTTCCATATAATCACATGATCAGTTTCTGTTGATCATCTTTTCTCTTTTAAAATGAGTCAGATTTTCCTGTGTCTGCATAAGTCTAATAATTTTGGATTGCATTCTGAAAATTCATATTTTGTTGTTGCCATTTTAGCAGGTAATAATTTGGCTAGTCTCAACCTCCAAACTCTGTCTCCTCTGCGATGGGCAGGAACTGAAATCTCTGTTCAGTTTTCGTAGCCTTTGCTGTGCATGTGTAGCTCACAGTTCAGCCTAAGATTTGGGCAGAGTTTCTATGAAGAATTTTGGGCTCTTCCTCTGCAGTTCTTTTCCTTTCCACGATTTCTCCTCTTATTTTCCAGCTGCTATGGTCACTCTCCTCTAGTTCCTCAAGCCAGGAATAGTGCAGGTTTCTACTGAGTTTTAGATTCCCATATGAGGCCAACTGTCATCTGCTCTCTAGCAAAATAACAACAACAACAACAACAACAACAACAGCAGCAGCAACTATAAAAAAGAAGAAATTCACTAGTGCCAATTCCTTCTTCCAAGTATTGACTGCACTCCGTCTTCCCCTTGCTTTTGGTTGCTCAAATGTGCCTTCCAGATAGTTTTTAGATTTTCTCCAGAGTTACAATTGTGATCCATAGGTGGTTTGGTCAAATAGAAGCTATTCTGCCATTGATGGAAGTAGAACCCTCCTGAGCCTTCACTTCTCTGAATAAACTGTAATTTCCTACTTCTGTGTTTTTCGTGAAAACATAAAACCTCAGCAGAGGAAGCGATCACAAAGGGTGCCCTCAGGATCCCCTATTTGTAGGCGCAACCAAACAGCCAGGCCTCACACATTTTCTCTTCTAAATTAAGTCTGTGTGGGTGTGGAGACTGATTCTGCTTATTCACCTTGGTGCCCTCTACAGTACCTAGAACTATGCCAGCTTTCCATTAAATATTCAGTAATACCTGCTGATTGATCAGGGAGAAGCGCCATAAAGTATAAAAGAGAAGGGCCCTCTCCGTCACCCTGCATAACACGTGACTTAAACAGACATACAGCCTGTGTATTTAATCATGTTTTCTTCCTGAAAGGAGGGCATTCCCAAGAGGAGATATTTGCTGACCCACTAGAACATGCTGGAGAAAGTGACCACCTTTCCTAGAGTATACGGCCCCACTGATCTTCCTTAAACATTACCTTAGGTATCATGTTCCTGCTCAAAACCTAAAATGACTCACTGTGGACCATGGTACAAACTCTGTATTTGTCTGTCTGGTTTTTATGGAGCATCTGAGATTTTCATTCTTATTTCCCTTTTCTCTCCAACATACACTCTATTCTTATTACGCAAATATCTTCTGTTCTTCCTAAAACATGTGGTGCTTGGCTTAAGATCATGGTTGAAATATCTCAACTCTGCTCATCTACATTCTACTCACCTTTCAAGGTGAAGCTCAATTTCCTTCTTAAATCTCATGTCTCCTCAGAATATTCCCACTCTTTACTATCCTTACTTTTAATTCCTAATGCACTCATATGTACTTAACTAGTAAGCACAACTCTTTCAAAAGACTGTTACAGCTGAAAGAAATGACAGAAATTACCTGATCATGTCATGCATTTTACAAATGAGGTGGTTGGACCCAGAGAGGTTAAGTAACCTCCTAAGGCCACCCAGCTACACAGGATCTGAGTAATGGCTGGAATTCATAACTCGACTCAGATGGGCCTCTTTCCACTCTACTACACTGTCTGCTATTTGGTGCATGTTATCTCCTTTACTAAATTGTAAACTCTTTGAAAAAACTTCATACACTTCCTTTATATTCCTTATAACATAGTGGCATACAGATATGGAAGCATCTAAGAAATAGTTGGTGACCACTAAACCAATATAACAATCTTGGGGGGATATCTTACATAACATATATTTTTTGACTAACAATAAAAGATAAAAGATTTAAGTAATATTTGACACTAAAATATATGGAAATCTTTTAATTTCCTGATGTTATAGCTCATTTCTACTTTTGCCTCAAAATCTTTTTGCCTGACTCAATATCTTCAACAAACTATTTTAAGAAACAAAAATAGTAGAGTTTAACAATTCTCAAACTTTTTCCTATGAAATATATCTCAAAGTAATAATATATCTAATTAAATATTCTAATTAGCAATATACTAAGTAATTGCTAACATTGAGTCAATTGATCTAATCTAAGGGAAAGATACTCTGAAGTCTAAGAGATCAGGTATTTCATGGTGGGAAACAGAAAAACCTGAAAATTACGAATCAAAGATTTCTTGATAAAAAAGTATTTTCTGGGTTTTTTTTTTTAAATGAGCCAGTGGGTAGGTAAGCATTAGAAAAGCCAGCAATTTAAAGCTATTTTATAAAAAAAATCAAACAAGTACATTTGAAGCGTTTTATAGTCATATTAATTGGTTGGCCTAGATTTCCTCAACACTTTATCAGTGATTTCATCATATAGGTCTTCTCTTTAAAGAACTAGTCCCAATTATTTTTTAAGGCTGTGATACATTTATTATTAAATCCAAGTGTGAGACCACTTACTTTAAAATTAAAAACAAATTCTAACTTTAAAAAGCTAATGACCACCTTACTGTTAAAATTTTAAATTCACACTTTTTAATCATTCAACAGGTAAATGACACATTCCTCCCTCAGACTGAAATAAATATTAAATATTAGTTTGTCATGCTTTCTTCAAGAAGTGATCTTAAAGGGAATGCGAGGAGTTGTGTCTACTTCTACTACTAAACCTGATCCTCAAAAGAATTTTACTCCTAAGACAGAGAATGTAGTGAAGGTGTGTAGTTCCTTTATATTCCTATGACATAGTGGCATACAGATACGGAAGCATCTATGAAATAGTTGCTTGTTCTTCCCTCGAGACCCTCGGGGAATCCCTGGGCACCTTCTCCCCTGTTGCAGGGACTGGACACGTTTATAACCATAGCAGATAGCAGCACATCATCAATACATTCACAGAGAATGAAAGCTAATTTTCTCCCTCACAGGGGCTTCAGGCAGCCGAGTATGAGAAGTCTGTGGCCCGCAGTTTGAAATCTGCAGCCGTACGTTGCAACATCTATGGAGCTGTTCTTGTCCTGGGTTGTGAACAGAAGCTGAAGGAGACTGTTCAGCCTCACTGTGACCTGTGCCAGAAAACTTCCCATGTGAAGTAAGCAGGAAGGCTCTCTCTCAACTCAGTTCTTCTCCATCCATCTGATTCTTCTCCATCTTCTCTTTCATCATGGAAATGACCACATTTATTCTAAGTGGCTACAGTTCTCAAATTTCTAATCCAGCCCCTCTTTTATAGGCATTTCTCTAAGTCTTTTTTCATATTTCCTTTAAAATAGTAAAAAAAAAATCAACAACTTTTAACCCAATATACTGCTATTTCCTTGGAAGATACAAATCATTAGCAACAATTAGTAAAAACTGATCCCTCAGTCCAATCTCCAACCTTGCAGAAAATTCTATTTCTTTTTTATTTACAAAATTTCAGAATAATTAAATAAATTAAGGTTAAAATAACTAGTTTACAGCTTATCTTTTTAAATAGAATTATGGTATAGGGCAATTAGGAGGTTTTATTCCACAAACCTTCCCTACAATACTGAGGGCCCATATGAAACAGGTTAGGTCAAGGTCTTTATGTGGATCTTTTACATCTAACTCTGTATGTCACAGATTCCTTCCCACATATTCAACAGCATCCCCGAAATTAGTATTGTAAGGCAACTGAAAGACCAGAGTTTATGGGAGGTTTCAGGATTAGCTGAGTGGTTAGATAAGGTGACTTTCACTGGGTCATTCAAAACTGAGACTGACTCATTAGCTTAGGACTTGAGTAGAAATGTGGGCAGGAAAAGACAGAGGGCAAAAAAGACAGGTTTGACTTCCCTTGCCTTTGATATCAGGTTCATGAAGTCTTCCTGGAGCCCCAGGTGTATAGTAATTCTTGCTAACAAATGTCACCCCAGTAAGCTAACAATAAAAAAAAAAAATGAAAAAAACAACAACAAAAAAAGACTTAGGGCTCATTTTGACACCACCTTAACATTCTTCCCTACAAGATTCTGCGCCATTCTCTACTAAACTCTTTATAATCTCACTTCTGCCCTACCTGTCCCCTAGGCTGTAGTCAGGCTGCCTGCGTGTCTTATTTGGATATAGTATTGCCAGAGGTCAGCATTTGGGGGAAATGGGCATCCCAGATCGGCAATGCTACAAGAATGGTTTTGCTGCTGGGAAGGGGAAGGACCAAAAAGATTTCAGGGCTACCTTGGCTCTGGTGATTAATGTCTTTATGCCCTGATGCTAATCACCACGGTTGGTATCCAAACACCATCAGCCTTGACTCTTGGCCAAATAGTAGAGATAAAAGTTATTCATCTTTTAGTATTTGCTGAAAATGTACCAAGCACATGACACAAACCAGAAGTAATTTCCAACAAGTGGTTTCATTTGAAATACATGAAATGAACTATAAAGCATAAATTAACAGAGTAAGAGAAGGGGAGCATTTCTTAACAACTCCCCAAGAGATACTCTTCAGTACAGTTTAAGTCTAACAATATTTAAACTAATATGATACAATCAAGATTAATAAACAGATGAAGGCCAAAACGTATCTGGTGAATGTCCTTTCCTTGAATACTAAGAACCAAAGGAGAAAGCTAATGAACAGGAAGCTGACAGTACACAATGTATACACCCATGCATATGCATCAACTGATACATTTTTCTGCTCAGACTTTTTACAAACACACCTGGCCACCTGTCACTATTTTTATGACAAAAATAACAAACTATTCTTACAAATAGTTACTAGCGAGCACAGTTATCAGTTGAAGAAACAGTTTTCTGCAGGTGTAAAAATTGCATTTCTCAATAGGGAAAATTTAGGTATAGTCAGTTTACTCATTAAGCCTTTAGAATTCTGTTTTTGCTTGTTTTCTTTGAATAAGGTTCTTTCATTTTTGATCCATAGACATTAACCCTAAAGTAAGTGGTTCTCAAACTTTATGGTTCAGGATCCCTTTACACTCTTAAAAATTATTAAGGAACATAAAGAGCTTTTGTGTTTGTGGGTTCTCTCTCCTAACATTTACTGTATTAGAAATTAAAACTGAAATAAATTTTAAGTATTTACTATTTAAAAGGACAATGAGAAAACCACTATATTTAACCCATCAAATTAACATAAATATTTTTATGAAAATAATTTCCTTTTCCAAAAGAAAATAATTTAATAAAAAGAATGGCATTATTTTACATTTTTTGCAAATCACATTAATGTCTGGCTCAATAGAAGAGAAAGGGATTTTCATATCTGCTTCTACATTCAATCTTTTGTGATACGTTGTTTTGCATATCTGGAATCACACAGATATGCAATTGGAAAAGGGAAAAGTATTTGAATAGTTTTATCAGATAATTGTGGAACATCCTTCTAAAGAACACATTATGGAAAGTGGGGAAAAAGAGGAAGTTTATAGTAGAACCCAAACACTACTTCAGATAAGTTAACATCACAGTGACAGTATGTACCCTTGATGTGACTTGGCTTCTGTGGTCTTCTTCCCCACAGCCTCTAATCCCATACTTATCATGAGAAGAACATCAGACAAATCCCAATTGAAGGACATTCTATAAAAATAACTGACCAGGAATCCTCAAAACTGTCAACATCACCATGAACAAGAGAAGTCTCAGAAACTGTTACAGCCAAGAGAACCCTAAGGAGACATGACAGCTCAAGGTGACGTGGTATCCTAGATGGGATCATGGAACAGAAAAAGGACATTAGGTAAAAACTAAGAAAAGCTGCATGAAATAAGTTAATAATATTTCAATACTGGTTCATTAATTATAACAAATGCACCACACCAATTAAAATGTCAACAAAGGAAACTGAATTTGGGAGTATATGTAAATTCTCTATACTATCTTCTCAATTTTCCATACATCTAAAACTGTTTTAAAAAAACAGAGTCTACTTTAAAATCATTTAAAACTTCAAGAATAGTTGGTTGGTTTGTTTCTGCTTTCACTAGACAAGGAAGCATAGTTTTTTAAAAGTTAGTTACAATGTAGAATCTAAAGCAATATTTTAAACATTACATTATATTAAAATCCATTAACCTTTCTTGCACTTTAAATGGATGTTATGTCATTTATGATTTTGTAAAAGTATGCACGGGTTGTTATAAAATATTGGTTCAATGAGTTATGTAGATCTCCCAAATGTTGACACATTTAATTATGTCAAAACTTTGCATTTGTTAATATCACCATTAATCTCATCAGAAATAAAAGTAAAAAAACTGGGAAGCTGTCAAGTTCATGGTGGCAGCAATGTGTTTTTCAAAATTCTAATTTTCACTTGTTTGCTCAAATTTTATCACTGGCAACAAATACTCTTAGTTGTTTTTCTTAAACTGACAATCTTACTTCATTCATTTTCAAGAAAATATCTGTCAAATACTGTGAGAAATACCTGCCAAGCCTAAATAACCATATTTGCCAGTCATTCGTTCAAGTAAAAAATGGCATCCCACAAAATAAGTGGCTAGTTCAGCCAGAGACTCAAACGATTCACGAGTGCGTCTCCCCAGGATAACCACTGTATATGGAATACAGCAGACGTGCTTTACGTTATACTTCCTTCATCATGGAGAATATTAAAGACAGGTTCTCAAAGGCTGAGGTTTTTAAAAAATTAATGATTTTACTGTTTCCTCAACAACATTCTTAAGTATAACTGGATTTTTTTCTTTTTTTTACTGTGAGTACATGGGCAATGAAGAATACAATATGGTCGAGTGCTACTGCCTTGATTCCGCTAAGACCCAGTAGTTTTATGTATTATTGCCTTTGTGCCATCACTGCAAATGTCACCACAGTGAAAAAGGTAAATACTGTCTGAGTATTCTTATAGAGAGTTTTGACTTCAAGGACCCGTAGAGGTCGAAGAACCATACTCTGAAAACCACTAATTTAAGTAACCATATTTCTGACTCCTCCAACAAAGCCAAGCAACGGTGCCAAGGTACAGAAAGGGGACCCGAAGCGCAGGTCATGCCCACAGAGATGGGATCTGTCCCACTTCCTTCTACCAGTGCTCTGATGTGGAAGGGGTGACAGGGAACAAACACCACCCAAACCTAGACCTTCCCACAGGGTTTCCCAACATCTGCCATACCATGGCAGAAAGAGAAAATACTATTTTTTATTAACAAGTAAAGGAATGAGGCTGCCTAAGGCTTGCAGTCCCTAACCTGGAGGTATAGGCTCCACACAAGCTTTAGGTAGATGTAGAGGGTCAGCAGATGTGCCCACTCCTGGTGGGAACATCATGGTCTGGAACTGGATAATTCTGTACTAAGGTTCCCAACACACGTGAGGCTCTCAGGCTGGAAGGTGTCTGTTCCCCAGCCAACTTCATGCTCCATAAAAGGTTCAAAGCTTAGTCAGATGTGGGAATTCACAAAGTATCTGACTGTTTTTCATGGCAGAACCAGAATTATATTAAAGATTTGATGTAAGTGAACGTCAATCATCCAGAACACTTTCAGATACAGTGTACTGATTAGAGAGCACAGGCTGATTGCCAGCCGCCCGAACAGTTCGAAGCCCTGGCTTTGCCACTTACTATATAATATCATAGCTGTGTGATCTTGGGAAAATAACTTAAGATCTCGGTGCCTCAATTTCACTACCTACAAAATGGGGACAATAATAGTGCTTACCTATTTTAAGTATAAGATAAGTTAATATATAAAAAGTGCATAGAACAATGTCTGAAACATGGCAGTGTTCTCCATTACTATTAGTATGCAGGTGCTATCGGGTCTCCCAATTGGGACTGCTTCTCTGAACATGATAGTGCTGAATTGTAGATCTGAAAAGAAAAAGAATCCCAGAGACACCAAGAGGCTCAATGTTAACCTGCAGGATTCCAGTTCTAAGTTACCATGCTTGGAGCAGGTAGGGAGAGAGATGTGAGAAGAATGTCCTAAGCCTTAGTTTGTTTATGGCATACATCAATGGTTTATAGTCAAAATCTTCTTTTATCTATCAAGACACTAATAGATAAGTTTCTACCTAATACATAAGCTTTTTAGTATATTATTTTCCCTTGGGAGTGGCCATGGCTCAAAAATAATTGCTACAGACTATCAATCCATCCGCTTCTTGCCAAAAGATATTTTTTTTCATGATGGTATCAGGAGTTGTGGTTGGATGAGCCTCAGCCTTTGAGAGCTTCTCAGAAAACTAGAACAGGTAATTCAAAGCTGGGACTGTCCCAGACACACCAGACGACTGCTTCTTTATTTTGGGTTGGATGTGTTTTTTTCTTTACTGAATGGTTTTTGGCAACTATTTAGCCTGGCTCATAAGATCATTATAATTCATTGAGAGTTTTAGGTTACATATGAAGCTGAATGATTTCCATAGTCTTCTTCATGCAAGTAAGCAATATCTGTATTGCCACAGTTTTAAAGTTACAAAGAAATATAAAATTTTCATAAGAAAATAGTCACAAATAAACTGACCACTTAAATATGTAGCCCTTACTCAAACATCCCTCACAGTTTAATCCTAGTAGGTATCCCACCCATCACGTTGGTGTCATCTGTCAGTCACTCAGTGCTTGCCTGATGAGGTAAACATCCCACAATTACAATGTAGATAAACAGCAAACCTATCATGCAAAGCCACTGACAAATGAGGATCTCACTAATTTGAAAAAGAAAAATAATACCATAAAAATTTTACAAGAAAGTAATTGGAATATTCATGAAGTAAAGGAAGATTTTGAAAAAACTGATGGAATCCTTAAATATTTTTGTAAAAATGATTTTCTGTGTAATCAAACAACCAGTCATGAATTGCAGGATATACTAATTGATCAACCTAAAATTTTGTCAAGAAGATTATGCCAAAAAGAAATACTAATTTGATCATTGTTACTCTAGGAATTTGGTTCATAATTGCTATTATAATCTATATTTTTGTCAAATATGATAAAGATGACTTATTTTTATGCGTTATTTCCATTTTTCAAGATAAAGTCCCAATCAATGTTCTTCCACACTAGCACAGACAGTAGACCATGAAGATTTGGGGCCTTAAAATTAGCAGCTTTTTCCTGATGCTAAGTGTCCTGAAGTAATGAACACATTAAAAATACAGATAAATATTTTTCTCTACTTAGTATCTGCTCCAAGGGACCATCTTTGCCTTAATACCCCAACATACAACAGGTCCGTTCCTCCTCTTTCCTCACTAGGAGCCTTTCGTGGAAGGAGGACGAGCTTCACCTTTTGGCCATACAAGATTCTTTCCAAGTTCATTTCTCTGGCAAAGCATGTGAAACTTAAATGGAAGGCTTAATAGAATTTTTTTTGGAAATATTAGATTATTAGGACCTTGTAGGATTGATCCAGTAGACGTGTAAAGGATCCATATCACCCAGAATGCCTTTCACTAACAGACTGACATTATCATTCTGTCAGAGGGTCCTACTTAATCCTAAACCTTATTGGTTTTAAAGTGCTTTATGTCTGTAATAACAATTACAGACTAGATTCATCTTCTGGTTTAAAAATTACAAATTTACATTGGTTAGAAGTAATTAAGTCACTAGCCTTTAAGAAAAGTACTCATAAATGGCTAGCAAGTATAAATAAAGACTTCCTCTTCCCCCTTACTGAAAAATAATTCTTTTTTTAGTTATCTAAAATGCAAGATAAATCAGAGACAAGCTGGAATGATAATTTATACATGACAATTGAAATGTTATGCTTAAAGTTATCTGCACTTTGGATTTGTTTTTCTCAAGATTTATAGTCAATAAATATATCAAAGATACATTGAGTACTAAATATTCCAGAGCTTTTAAAAGACACAATTCCTATCTATAATGAATCTGCAATCAAGGTGTTCTCATTTATTTGAATGTACATATGTATACACATTTTTCCTCTGTTGAATATATTATCATATAATATAGATGTCATCATTATAGAACTTGACTTTCTTTGACCCTGGCTCAAATAGGTCAGATAGTATGGCAATGATAGATGGGCATAAGAATGAGGAATAGAAATTCTTTTATGATATTCTTCCTTGGATCATGGTAACATTACTTAATCTTCCTTTCCCCACATACTAACCTCACCTCAATTTAAACAAATAAAATTCTCTTACGTTTGGCTTTTACAAAATATTCCTAAAACTAATTTTAGTTTTGCTTCCAGCAACAGTTGACAGTTCTCTTAGTACTTCTAATTTTGCTTTTGAGTCTTCCTAAGTGCAAGTTTTGTGCCAATATCTATAAAAAGCACATGGCATATACAGAAGAGTATTTCCCTTAATGAGACTTCTAAATCAGTTCTGACTCTGTGAATAGTATTTTAAAATCTGAAACAGGCAGAGAGTAATATATGAAGTATTTTAACATGTGAAAAGGCCAATGAGTCTGGACGCGTCTGGATACTTACTCTCTCACACAGCTCTTCAAATGTGCAGTCGGCAACGGTTCCACAGGCTTTATTCAACTGCAGCTCTCTGCCTTGCACTTTTAGAATCCTTGGTCTAGTTACTATGGGAACATGAACAAAGACTCAATCTTGTCTGGATAATTACTATAAAATTCATCTCTTACAGATAGGAAATGCATAGCTTGATGAATAATAGCACATGATTCAACACATAAATTAGACAAAATGCTGATACAATGACTGCCACTTGAGTGTGGCATCAACCCATATACAGCAATGGAACTTATTAATTGGTCAGTGGAGATTGGGCATTGTGTTCTAAATGTATTCTCTTTCAAGAGAAATTAACTTACGTACAATCATTTTGTTTCTGAGCCAGCTCATCAAACAACTTATCCATGACAGCCTCCACATCAGCTTCACTTGTGCTACAGTGAAAAGAATAATAGAATATGAAATTAATAACACTTGAAGCCAACATCAAACAGCTGCCAGAGCCTGCTTAGCTTTTTGCCCGTAAAAAAAGAGAACAGGATGTTATGCTCTAAATACAAACATTAGATTTAGTACACTTAAAAGCAGAGAATATTAACTCTCAGGTAGATGATTCTGCCTTATTTGCATACACTGAAAGACTTCTGTGCTTCTGGCTGTTTCCAGTAATGAGTCGATACAGGCAGAGTAAATCCATTAATACTATGTGTACACAATGAGAAGAAAGGCTTCTGGCTCTCTCTCACATGCAAAACAAGAGCAAATAGACAAGGCAGTCAAGCATCTAGCAAAGTATCCTTTGAAATCTCTACTGAGAGGGTACATGTAAAATTAAATATTGAAGCTGCTTTTTAAAAAAAATCAAGTCAAGCCACTGGCTAAGAGGATCAAACATGCAGAATTAAATTACCAGCTTAGAAATACCAACTTGGTCTGCACATCAATAACTTTTATCAGACTTTCGAGTATAAGGACAATTATAAACCACACAGTTTCTCTCAAAAGTGTCCTTGTCAGAAATTCAAGACAACTCTTTCCTTCTGTGATGCCCACTATTGCAGCTTCTATGAAGTTAGTCGCATCAAAGAATCTTTTGTATTCTAATTAGAAATCACCATATGGTTTAGGGAACCCATATGTATAAATGTGATAATAATATGGCCTTTTTTCCTCTCACTTTTTTTTTAAAGAGGGGTTGATAAATTAACAGTCAATAAAATAAAATAACTGGCAGAAGAAATAAATGCTGTTAAAAAAAAAAAAACAAGTGAAAATGTAAGTCTACTTCAACTCTACATACAAACTTATACAGGATGACCTGCCAATATGCTTAATTTTGACACACAAATCACTCTTATCTAGGTGTGGAAGCAATTAAACTCAGTTCTGGACATCCATCTTAATAAAGTCTTATTGAAAACTAATATGACACATTATTGTCTCTTTAGATTAAGCTTAAAATTAACCCAACTAATTTCTCCCTTGAGATAGTTATCAGGTGGCAGACATTTAATACACAAGCACTTACTTCTTAAACTGTCCTACAGAAAACGCTTTTAAAATGCAACAAAGCACACAGTCATTATGAAGGGTTTGGTATTGTCACCTTATTTGAAATTACCACTCCACCTCAGAGGACCTTAAAAACATCATTTGCAATGGTTAACTTTGCAGGGGAAGTGTTATGTGACTTACATAAAGCCTCTATGACATTTGAATAGGGCCTTATTAAGATAATAAAATGGCATTACAGAAAGAGTGATTATAGAGACAAAAAACAATTTTAAAAGTACAAAGAAATCACACAAGGCCCTTTTGTCAATTCCCATGCCAAGCACAAGTATATTTAGATGACTTTGCCAACATCAATCTTGGAAATTCATTTGGAATTATCTCCACTTTGCAATAGTGGTGTACACACCTACAACTGCTGGAGAAGAGAGCTAGTTTTTAAGAGATATGTTATAGAAAGGAGAGAGCAATGTCAGCCACTGAGGAAGTCTGCTGGCTTTCAGAAAGTTGGCCTTTCCTTAGGACAGGCATGTAACCCATATAGAGGGAGAACTGAATTCTGAAAAATTATCATGACAGAAGACAGTTGCATTTCTAAAAGCATATTTGGTGAATAATTGCTTACAAATTTCCTCAGCAGTGATTTCTTTTTTACTCTGTGCTCTAATATAATATTAAAATGTGGCTCACTAGACTTTAGTCAATCCACATCATCTATGAAATTACTATATGTGATTTCATTTATGGTGACATTATATCTGAAATTACACAATTATTTTTACTATAACAGTATCCTTGGGTAAGAATTCTATTAATTACTATAAAAGAAGTTATAACATGGCCTAAAAATAAATATTCATAAAGCAGTTTATGTAACTTACAATTGAAGACACTCATCTAAGCCAATTTGCATTTGACCTCAGGGAGCAAATTCTACCGAGCTGCTGGGGGATAGGAACTTTATCTGCATGCTGTCTTAAAAGGCACACGGGCTAGGGCTAGTGTGTGTGTGTGTTTTATTAGGTGTATTTATACTGATATGATATAAATAAGGACTTTATTAAAGGAATTCTTACCAGAAAGGAATATAGTCATAATACCTAACAAATGTCTTACAAAATAACACTAGTATTCCTACATTCCACTCAGACTTCAGATTTCCCTACTTAAGAGGATTCATCAATCAGAATTCAATAATTTTTTTAAGAATGAGAATTAGAAAAGTAAAAAGAAAAATTAAAATTTACCTGTCTAAATTAGCCTAAAAGATTCAGTTTTACTTCTTATCTAGATTCATATGTGGTTTATTTTTATTTTCACTTTTTGTTTTAGTGTTAGGCTTATTGGGGTGACAATGGTTAGCAAGAATTAATATAGGTTCCAAGTATCATATGTGGTTTAAATATCTTTGAGTATGTTTGTAATTCTAGTAAAAATTCTAGATGAGTCTTAACTACTTTAATGTGTCCATAGGGAATAACTAAAGCAACTATTGTTGAGCAACTTTATTAGTAGTGGTATGTACAGCCCCCACCTCACCATGTAGTATATGTTACCCATTTTTACCTAAGAGAAAACTGAGATTCATAGAATTAACTCACTTATCTACGATCCAAATACATAAAAATTAAAATTTTCTGTATCACAGAAAATATAAATAAAATTTATAAGCATTTCAAACCAGGAAAAATAATGGCAACATTTATGGCAGACAATATTATCAATGTATAAAAAAAACTCCAATACATAAAAAAAAAAAAAAATTGAATCCTCCAACAGAAAAACTGTCAAAGTTCTTGAACAGGCAAATTGCAAAAAACATAGCTTGATGGGCAAGAAGCGTATGTGAAATTGTTCATTCTTATTAGTAATAAAAAATGCAAAGTAAAACTATGAGATGCCATTCTTTTATTCAAACTAGCACAGATAAGGAAAAAGATAAAATTCTCAGAGCCAGTATACGTATAGGGAAAAAGAACCCTCTTATGTACTGCTGGGAGGACTGTAAAACTGGTACAAGATTTCAAGGGAACCAGATAATATGTAATAAAAGTACTAAAAACATATAACATCACCTAGCTACTCCACTCATAGGCATCTCACCTATAGAAATAATAATGGTTAACAACTACAAGGATGTTCACTATGACACTATTAACATGAAAAAAATTGTTTTCAAAAGAACCTGAATGTCCAGCAATGGAGAATTTGATAAAGTACATTTTTGTATGCAGTCACACAATGGAATATTACGCAGTTTTGAGTGTAACTTTTCCTTTTGTCCTGGAATTGTTAAGGCCCAAAGTTGATGGCTATAAGTGCTAAGTACCCTCAAATTCTAAAGAGCACCATCAATGAGCCACCAATAACTGGATCTAGACTCTTGTCCCAATGGTTAAATGAGAACCGGCCTTACTCTAAACATACCGCCTCCTCTATCCCACATCAGAGTACCTTTATAAGGAGTGTAAAGGGAAGCAGGACTCACTGGCCTTTGTGTTTAGTACTTGTGATAAAAGCTTTCTTCCCTTTAGGAAAAAAGAGGGTGATTTAGCCTCCCCAAAGGCAAGTGATACAGGAGAAGGGTTCTCTTAAGAGAATCACTTGGAAAAATTAGGGGAGTCTGGAGGAAGAAAATACTGGTGTTGCTTTGCTTAGTTGGACGAGCAGGACTGAGTAGGTTGTGAAATCAGAAAGTGAAAAGTATTGAGCCACAACACAGCAAACCAAGTCTCACCAAAAACCCTCCAAAGGTTTGGCACTATTAGATAAACTTGAAGATACTGATGAGGGGTCAGGCTGAAAACTGTTCAAAAATAAGACAAAGGTAGTTCCTTAGGTTCTCTCCCTTTACCTGGACATCCAGATTACTGCACCTCCTCCACCCTAGCTAAAAACAGTAAGTTTACCCCCTGGGACAGTTTTGACAAAGTACCATACTGAAAACCTAAACATTACAAGGTGAAACCAACAGTCCCTCCTTCTTCAGCACCCAGAATCTTACCAACCAACCTTCCATCTCAGGGAATAGATAGAAAGATTGGAGGAAATGGAATAGCCAAAAGAAAGACATGCAGATACTGACATTTGGAGGTTCTTCTATATAAACCTGACTTATCAACTTATCGCCCTCCAGTGATGTCCATTGATCAATAAAACCCAATTTATACACACAAAACTTCCAATCAGCTTTTTAATGCGTCATTCTTTCATATATAATTTTTTCAATTAAGAACATTTTTTTCCTAAAATTTCTATTTGTTATTTTTTTATTAATACTTTCAGGTGTATAAACAACATAATAATTAGACATTTATACACCTTACAAAGTGATAACCTCACCAAGTCTATTACACATCTGACACTGTACACAGCCATTATAATACCATTCCTATATTCCCTATGCTATAATTTATATCCTGTGACTATATATATATATATATATTTTTTTTTAAATTATAGTTGACAGTCAATATTATTCTACACTAGTTATGGGCATATAGTGGAGTGGCCAGGTATTTACATAATTCATGAAGTTATCTCCCCATATGTCCAGCACCTCCGACAACACACATAGTTTTTACATCACTGACCATATTCCCCATGCTATATTCCACACCCCCATGACTATTTTGTGACTACCAATTTGTACTTCCTAATCCCTTCACCTTTCTCACCCATCTCCCCAGCCCCGCTCTCATCTGGCAACCATCAGTTTTTTCTCTGTATCTATGAGTCTATTTCTGTTTTGTTCATTTATTCTGTTTTTTAGATCCCACATGTAAGTGAGATCATATAGTATTTGTCTTTCTCAGTCTGACTTATTTTACTTAGTAATGCCTCATTCTTAACTGTGAGTGGATAAGCAAGGATTTCTAGTCATTTAAGTAAAGTCTCTAGAATAAAAGATAAAGATCACAATAAAGAAATACAAGAAAAGACCTTTGAGGAAACAAAGAAAAAATAGATACCAGGAGAGGAAAAATATACTCTAATATGCTTAGAGAGACAGGAGTATTTCATCCACAAAACAAAGAAGAGTGGATGCTGTAAACTAAAAGAACAAATAGTACATAAGAAAAAAACTCTAAAAATGACTTCTAAGTAAAAAATGTAAGAAAGAAATTGGAGAAAAAGTTGAAGTGATCTCTCAGAAAATAGAGCAAAATGATAGAAAATAAAAGAGAAAATAAAAGAATTAGATCAATCCAGAAGGTTCAGTATCTAACCTAAAGGTGTTCCAAAGACTCTGGAGGAAAAAAGAAAAAGAAGAAGAAAAGAATAAACAAAAAAATAAAATAAGGTTTCCTAGAACTGAAGGACATGATTTTCTAAGTTAAAAAAGTCCAATGAACACCCAGCACAAAGAATGGGATGAAAAGCTCCATTCCAAGGCACAGTATCATGAAATGTTAGGAAATCAAGGTTAAAGAAAGAATATTCTAAAAACTTCAAATATAAAAAGGTCAAAATTCATTTACATAATACATCAAACTTTGCAACAGCAACACTGGAAACTTAAAGATAGCGGTATGGTGTCTAAAATTTTCTAAGGAACATTACTGTCCAACTATCGATGTTGAAACTATTAATCAAGCAAAATAGAGGCATTTTTGGACAGATGAACCTTCAAAAAAATACAGTTCCCATGCAGCCTCTCATAAAGATACTAGAGGGTCTGCTCTGTCAGAACATGGAAGAAGAGTTCTGCTTCTAGTAGGACCAGGTAAGCTCTGCCCCAGCTGGCACTCCTGCTGATAGCAGCTACAAGTGTACAAAATACAAAAACAGGTGGCCTGAAGGCATTGCAGAGAACAGAAGCAGGCAGGATTTGGAGGGAGCTGACACTTGGGAGAAGGGGAGTTAACCATTTTTACAGCTTTCAGACTGGAGACCATAAAGTCAGTACTGCTCTTGGCAGCTAAAACTCCAGTAGGAGACCTGCTTTCCCTCTGGCACGAAGAACCAGAGGAGGGCTGGAGCTAAACACACAGCTGGAAAACCAGGGGAGTCCCAGGAAGTGTTTCCAAACTCACAAAAGATAGTATTCCTGAAAATTCTTGAAATCCCAAATTATTCTGTATTTATTTCAATACTTTATTTCTTTCCAAATAATAATGAACATCCATAATAATAAACAGTGAATCATTTTTCTATCATAGGGTTACATTAAAGTTTCAGCAGTTTTCTGTAAAACAGCAATATACATAGCAATAAATTTATGGCTTATCGCTATTATAAACCAATATACTATAACGATTGTATATTTCAATAACATGTAAAAATTATCTCTACCTTATATAGACTTTCTTATTAAATTTATTGGAATGACATTAGTTAATAAAATTATACAGGTTTCAAGTGTACAATTCTATAATACATCACCTACATATCCGAATATATTACATTGCGTGTTCACCACCCAGAGTCAAATCTCCTTCTGTCACCATATCGTTGACCCCTCTACCCTCTTGGTCCGCCTCGCCCCTTACTCTCAGGTAACTACAATACTATTGTCTGTGTCTATGAGTTTTTGCTTGTTTTTTGTCTTTTATTTGTTGCTTTCAGTTTTTATCCCACATATGAGTGAAATCATACGGTTCTCAATTTTTCCATTCCGTCTTATTTCACTTAGCATGATAATCTCAAGATCCATCTATGTTGTTGCAAATGGCAGTATTTCATGTTTTCTTATGGCTGAGGAATATTCCATTGTACCACATCTTCTTTATTCAATCATCTACTGAAGGATACTTTGATGGTTTCCATGTCTTGGCCACCATAATGCTGCACTGAACATAGGGGTATATATATCTTTATGGATAAATGTTTTTATTTGGGGGACTAGATACCCAGAAGAGAGATTGCTGAATCATAAAGTAATTCTATTTTTAATTTTTTGAGGAACGTCTATGCTTTCCATAGTGGCTGTACCAATTTACATTCCCACCAGCAGTGTATGAGGTTTCCTTTGTCTCCACAACATCTCCAACACTTGCTATTACTTACCTGGTTGATGATAGGCATTATAAGAAGTATGAGATGGTATCTCACTATGGTTTTGATTTGCACTTTCCTAATAGCTAGTGAAGTTGAGCATCTTTTCATATATTTGTTGGCCATTTGTATGTCTTCTTAGGACAAGTGTCTGTTCAGGTCTTCTGCCCATTTTTTAATTAGATTATTTGTTTTTGTTGTTGACTTGTATGAGTTCTTCACATATTTTGGATATTAGCTCCTTATTAGAACTACTTGATATAGACTTTTAATAGTAGAAAAACATTAGTGGAAGGAAACATTAATACAAAATAAATGCAAAATAAAATTATTTTAAAATTTAAATGCCTCAAATATTTAAAATGTAAAAGTCAACACTTTTTAAATTAAAGATTTTTTAAAACATAAGCATTAGTTACCTTATCTAACAGTCCTGATCTTAGCTGGCTGACAAACATTCCAGACATAGGAAAATGTCATTTTGCACTAACATTGATTGCATCATTAAGAGTCAAGTTGGGTATTAGGGTACATATTGCTTCATATAAGCTTATTTCCATAGTTAACACGAGTCTGGCTTCATTTACACAATATTACATCCTTAAAGATCCTATGGCCAAATGCAGGTACACTGAGGTTAAGGCTTCACCCATAAATTTTTAAGGGGACTCATTTCAATCCTTAACAATGAGCATTTGTGCAGTTTATAGTTTGGGGTTTTTATGAATAGTGCTACTGTGAACATTTTAGTACATGCCTTTAGAAAAGTTATGTATATATGTTTATTGGATATATATTGTAACTAGGAGTAGAATTTCTGATAACAGGGTAAACCTAGGTTTAGCTTAGCAGACACTGCCAAATTGTTTTCTACAGTGACTGCAGCAGTTTACTCTGTAACCTGCAGCGTACAAAAAGTTCCACGTGTTCCACATCCCTGCCAACTTTGGTATTTCCATGTCTTCGATTTTACTATTAATGATTTTAATGTAAGTTGCCTCAAATTGTTTTGGAAGTGGGTGGAGCATAATAATTAGATATATAATTTAATTAATGTAACAGTTAATCCAGAAGGATTTTCTCAGTAATACGTCATTATGATATACATAAAAATTTTAAATCCATTCTTGCCTTTTTTTTTGGTGGTTCCCCGGCTGGGAATCGAACCCAGGCCATGGCATTGAGAGTGCTGAAGCCTTGCCACTATACCACCAGGGAATCCCCCCCTTAAATCCATTCTTAAAAACACCTAAGACCTCTTGACTTTTTAAGTAGGAAATTTCAAGATACAACTGTATTGTAAAAATTTAAGTTAGAGAAATACCTTTAACTTCAAAACAGGAAATAAAAATAATGGTATTTACAATAAAGAAAACTGGAATACCAGACATGTGTCTATGATTCCAGGGCCCTCGTTAGTTTTCCAGTAAAACTATTTAAAAATGTAGCAACATGTAATTCTTGTTTTTTTCTGTTTGGCTTATTTCACTTAGTATGATGATCTGCCAATTCTTTAATTGAATTTTTTGGTTTTTGGTTTTTTTTTTAATCTATTTTGATTGTTTATTTATTCTGTTCCTTAGATTTTACATATAAGTGAGATAATACAGTATTTGTTCTTTCTCAGTCTGACTAATTTTGCTTAGCATGATATCTTCTAGTTCCATCCATGTTGTTGCAAAAGGTAAGATTTTATCCTTCTTTATGGCCAAATACTCCATTGTGTAAATGTACCATAGCTTCTTTATCCAATCATTTATTGATGGGCATTTAGGTTGTTTCCATATCTTGGCTATTGTGAATAATGCTGCAATAAACATAGGGGTGCATATATTTTTTCAAATTAGTGTTTTGGATTTCTTTGGATAAATAAATACCCAGGAGTAGAATTCCTGGATCATAGGGTAGTTCCATTTTTAATTTTTTGAGGAACCTCCATACTGTTTTTTACAGTGGTTGGACGAACTGGCACTCCTACCAGCAGTGTAAAAGGGTTCCCTTTTCTCCACATCCTCGCCAATATTTGTTGTTGGTTGATTTATTGATGAGAGTCATTCTGACAGGAGTGAGGTGGTATCTCATTGTGGTTTTGATTTGCATTTCTCTGATGAATTGAAAGCAACAAAAAAACACAACTCATGGACAGTCAATAATTTAGTAGTTATCTGAAGGTAAGGGGGGAAGGGGTGGGGGAGAAGGGACAGGGACACAAATATATGGTTGATGGAAAGAGAGCTGACTCTGGGTGATGAACACATAATACAACATATAGAAGATGTAATGTAGAATTGTACACCTGGAACCTATGTACTTTTTACCAAGCAATGTCACCTCAATAAATTGAACAATAAAAAATATAGCAATATTACCTTACACTAAAAATCAATACTCAGAAATACAACCATGCCTGTGAAGCTCTAAAAAACAACAAGGTTCAGCTAGTTTTTTAAAAAATCAAGTGTTTGGGACAGATAGCCAAAGGTCAGCAATAGGCATATTCAGGAAAGAAATGTCCCAAAAAAATACATAAGAATATATACTATAAAAAAACACAAATGGTGAACATAACTAAAAAATATTCCAGCCCAACCAATAGAATTTAAGGAAGGGATGAAACTTGGTAGTCAAGAGCAGCTGTATGGAAAAGCTACAGCCAAAGATGGCACTAAACTAAACATGATTTTTTTCAGCGTAAAATGGAGCTAAATTTAGAATATTCTTTTGAGGTTACAAGAATATCATGTCATATAGCAAGGAAGAATATGTCCTATTCAGCTTTGTGTAGTTCCATTTTAACTACAGAGAGGCATATCATAAGGAAGGGTAACTTGAATAACATCAAAATGATCAGGAGAAATCACAAAAATTAAGCTCAGATGTTCTGAATCATATCCCTTTTCCTCTCATGAGAGGAGAAACATATTCTTCTACAACTGAGTAGGGATAAATAATTTAAGTGACTTCCTTTAATTCTGGGTAATCGTTCTGTGAGGGAGATACTACTGTATAGTAGTCCTTTGTGCAGACAAGATGCAAAACAGAAAATCTTCCCAGAGATAATCAAAAGTTGACCACAGTAAGGGAATTAAGTCATTTCTGAAGAAGCAGTCACTCTTTTCTAATGCTTTTTTGTTGGGGGTTGAGGTGTTGGGGGCCCAAGCAGAGCACAAACTCTTTTTTCTTTATCAATAATGCTCTGGTAAACCCATTTCATTGCTTCTGTCATCTTTTATTAAGTTCAGAAACTGCAGTGCAGGGGGCAGGTTTCTATTTTCTGTTGAGTAGGACTACTGTGCCTTTAAGTCAGAAAAGCCCTGTAATCGACCTCTATTTTGTTGCCAGGAAATCTGGCATCCACGCAGATAAGGAATCCTATGAGTTCAGTACCTTGGATTAAAAGCCTGATTGCTTTGGAAGTATGAAAACCATAATTTATTTTTCCATATTAAATTAGTAAACAGAGAGGAAAGTAATCAGTCATTCCAACTTTGAGAAAATTTCTAAAGCTGAAATCAGGTATTCAACATAAAACTTAGACTCAAGAAATAGAATACATTAAAAAAAAAAAAGACCTTATTATTGCTGGATCATTTGAAATTCTCAACAAAAATTCACAAACAAGGTTTCTAGAAGAGGGTCACGCATGAATTTAAATGGAAATTAATTTCTTCAAGAACCTCCCACTTCATTAGGATTGACTCGGGGGAACAGAATGCTACCCACACTTTGCCCCTTCATCCCCTTTTAAAAATCAACAGCTTGTTAAGGTATCAACAAGTAGAAAAGTGTTGGCTTTACTTGGTCGCTCTCTCTCCATGTTCTCCATTCCAGAGAGCCAACAGTGATTCAACGAGGGAGAAATTTCCCCTTCCTCTTCGAGTTCTTGTGCCAAATTTCCCTGGCAGTGAGCCCTCTCCCTCTACTGATTCCTTGTGCATTCATGCTGCACAGCTCTTTGTGCTCATACCAAACATAATCTGGGGCTGGAGGCAGGTCCAAGATTAAGTTGGTTTATACTTGCCTTAATATAAAACAGACTTGGTTGCATTTCAAATCCCCTAGGCTTGTTTTACATAACGGAATCAGTTGTTAAGATGGATTTTGTCCTAGTATTTATCTTCTTCTCAATCACTCAAAGGCTTAATTGACTGTTCAGAGATCCATTTCAGTCTCTAAATTTCCCACCCTTCTCAATCACCTGGAGAGTAATTTACCTGGTTCCATTAATCTTGACCCATGTATAGTGCAGAAAGTGGGATATAGCACCTTTTGCTCTCAAATTTCAGACCTGCGCCCCCTCTCCTCAGTCCCAAACTCCATATACAATTTCTATCAAATTTGTATATTGCATTTCCCCCCACATAAATCTAGTAACATGCAGAATTGCAAGTTGATAGATCCAAAAATAATTATTTTTCATAAAATTTCAGAAAGCCTATAGTGATTGAAGATTTTTAAAAATAAATAAAAATGAAAAAAAAAAGCTAAAGAGTAAGAAGCTCTAACTCTTCTTCAAAAGAAGATGGTCACATCTACCTGGGGAGGAGAAGCCAGGGACTTTAATAGCTTAAATAGGTACACATCAGGTAACTGAAGACCTAAGACTTTTGCCAGATCAGCTTTTCTAATGTTGAAGACTGACCTTTAGTTATAAATATGATCTATTTGAAGATGAAATAACAAAAGGATAAGAATTTTAAGGAAATCAAAAAACTTATTCTGTACTTTTATATGTGTTAAGTATACATATTATCTACTTGTGTACATATACCTTATTTACATTTTACTAGATGAGTACAGCCATACAATTGAATACTTTGTCCATGTGTTTAGCTAGAAAGGGTGGGCCAGCTCTATTCTGGTCCTGTCTGGCCTGCTAGAAAACACTATGATATGCTATTGTCAAATTACAGTTTAATAAAGGAACATAAGATAAAAGGTGTGCTGAGCTGACGGATGGAACCTGATATTGAAGTCTATGCAAGATGAACTTCTTTTACTTTTTAGGTGGTGTTTCAAATCCTTAACATTAATTTTAATTCAGTAATCCTTGAGTTAAGACAAGATTAATGAATACTTAAATGTGCATCTAGATTATGTCAAATAGAAAAAGTTTATAATTTTATCAGACAAAAGAAACAACCAGAGTATGCCCTATAGGCTGTAAAGTAGAAAGCTGTGGGTTGTTTTGGTTTTTTTTTTTTTTACTAATATACAGTTATAAGTTTATAATGTCACAGAGCCTTACTCATTCATAAAATATTAACAATGTTCTTATGAGAAATCTACTGTGTATCTCCTTTTGAGACCCAACTATAGTAGTTCTTCACCATAGTGCCCTTTTCCCTACAGGTACCCTTAGAGTACAGATTCATCACCATTACAGACCTTAGAATTACCAAAACAAATGATATACAATGTTTCATTTTGAATTTGAGGCATTTCAGTTTGAATGAAACTTTATACTTCTTACAGAGATAAATATTTCTCCTAAGAAATACAGTGAAAAAGTCATTAAAAGAAGTAAAATGTTACATTAAAAATATTCACTTAATTGTGAAAATTAAATGCCACACTCCTAAATAACCAGTGGTTTAAAAAAAAAAAAAAAGAAATCAAAAGGGAAATTAGAAAATACTTTAAGACAATTAAAATGAAGAAACAACACACCAAAACTTACGGAATGCAGCTTGAGGAGCGCTTACAGGGAAATTTATAGCTGCAAATGCCTACATTAAAAAAGAAGAAAAATCTCAAACCAACAACTTAACTTCCACCATAAGATTTCTGGACAAAGAAAACTAAACATAAGACAAGTGGAAAGAAGAAAATTACAAGGATCAGTGTGGAATTAATGAAATAGAGAATAGAAAAATGTAGCAAACCAAAAAACCAAATACCGATTGGTTCCTTGAAAAGGTGAACAAAATTGACAAGCCATTGGCTAGATGGACCAAGAAAAAAACAGAAGACTAAAATTACCAAAATCAGGAATGATAAAGAGGACATTACTACTAATCTTATAGAAACAAAACAGATTTTATAAGAGAAAACTATTAGTAAATGTATACCAATGAGGTAATCTAAATGAAATGGACAAATTCCTAGAAAGACATAAACTACTAAAACTGACTCAAGAGGAAAACCTCCCATCTCATTCTACCAGGCCAATATTACCTGACAAAATATCGTAAGCAAAGAAAACTATTGACCAATTATCCTTTATGGATATAAACACAAAAAATCCTCTCCAAATTCCTAGCAATCTAAATCCAACAACATATAAAAAGGATTATATGCCATGACTAAGTGGGATTTATCCCAGAAACACAAGGTTGATTTAAAATCCAATAATAAAAACACAAAGAACCCAATTTAAAAATGTGCAAAATATGTGAAGACCTTTCCCCTAAAAAAATATACAAATAGTCAACAAGCATACAAAAAAAAGAAATCAACATCATTAGCCATTAGAGAAATCAAAATAAAAACCACAATGAGAAATTATTTCACACTCATTAGGATTGTGTTTGGGTTGAATTGTGTTTCCAAAAAAAGATACATATTAATCGAAGTCCTAACCCTAGGCATCTCTATTTAGAAAAATGTGCCCTTATTTGGAAATGGTGTCATTATGGATGTAATCAGTTAAGCTGATGGGCCCCCTTAATTCAATATGACTACTTGATAGGAAGAGGGGAGAGGGACATAGGAAGATGACCATGTGACAACAGAGGCAGAGATTAGAGTGACATATCTATAAGCCAAGAAATACCAAGTATTGATAGTAAATATCAGAAGTTAGAAGAGGCAAGGAATGCTTCTTACCTAAAGGTTTAGAGGGAGCATGACCCTGACAAAATCTTTCTTTCAGATTTCTGGGCTTCAGAACTGTGAGACAATACATTCCTATTGTTTCAAGCCATCCAGTTTGTATTACTTTGTAACAACATCCCTAGAAAACTAATATAGATGGCTATAATAAAAAAGACAGAAAATAACAAGTGTTGACACAGATTTGGAGACATGGGAATCCTCATACACTACTGATGGGAATATAAAATGGTATAGCTGCTTTGAAAAACAGTCTAGAAGTTCCTCAAAAGACTAAACATACAATTGCCATGCTTAGAAATTCCACTCCTAGGTTTATACATGATAAATGAAAATATAAGTTCACACAAAAACTTACACATTGATGTGCATGGTAGCATTATTCACAATAGCCAAAAGGTAGAAATAACCCATAAACTGATGAATGGATAAATAAAAGTTGTATGTCTATATAATGGAATGTTACTTGGCACTAAAAAGGAATGAGGTACTGATACATGCTACAACATGGATGAATTCTGAAAATATTATCTTAAGTGAAATAAGGCAATCACAAAGGACTACATCTTGTTATAGTTCCATTTACATGAAATCCCCAGAATAGGCAAATCTATAGAGAGAGAAAGTAATTGCCTGAGCTGACTATGAG